>VNJQ01000555.1:0-289500 GCA_008042515.1 Drosophila truncata | reverse complement strand
GGTTTCACTTGAACCCGCTAACCCCGAGGCGCTTGAGGAGCGTTTCGCGTTACTAGAAGCCGAGAAAGCGGCTTCCCCCGCCCTTGGCTGGCTGAACATTTGGAGTCACTTACCTTCTTTTGACTTGTCGTACTGCTTGGGCGATGTGGTCTTCTTTCCCGGCACGGGCCTTAAGGCACTGCTAATGAGCTGTGGGGCAAGAATTGGCACATGGACAGGGGTCAGGTTGCATTACTCCAGTACATGTCTTTATATATACTCACAATGCGATCGGAGCGCTCGCCACAGGGCAGACGGGCCACTGCCGACTCGGGACTGTCCTCAGGAGGAGGTGGTTGTGGCACCCAGTTGTAGGCCCGCCTGGAAATGGGCACCCCAAAGCGATCGTGCTGCGAGGCTTGTTGTCTGTAAGGAAGAGAAAACGAATTAATTAAATAAAAGTTCTTTGATCTAATACTTCAATCAATTTGCAACTCATTTTAAAAATATTCCCCCACCTTAAGCTCTCGTAGCAATCCAGGCAGACGACCGCATATTCTCCATTCTCTAGTAGCAGGCCATCGTCACTCTTCTGATGCTTTACAAATGGAAACTCGTTGACGGGCAGTGCCCGGACACGCTTCCTATAAGTCGTTATGCCGCACAGGTGACAGTTGTAATCATGCCAATTGTATTTACGATCCGCTGGATTCACGCTGGGACTCTGGGCCTCGTATCTGCAGAGATAGGAAAAAGTTAAGTAATTAATATTTGCACATATGTACGATATGAACAGCTAACTCACTTGCGCCACTGATTCAACATGGAATGGTAACAAAAGGTGCAGACCAGGGCCGAATTGTTTCTCAGCTGCTCAGCATTGGGTAGTGAATTGTGTTTGAGTAACAATGGAAAATAAGGCCTCGAACCCTGAAATAATTAAGGAAATTTAATTAGAGAGATATTTTTAGTAACAATTTGCATAAATAAATGTTGCATAAATTAAAGTTACTATAATGGAGGCGAAGATTAAATCTAGTGTATGACGTATCTACATAGTATTATATCTTATCTGAACTTATCTTTATGTTTCTTTATCGAAATAAACTAAAACACATCACATTACTTAATAAAACAGTTTCATTCGATAATTAATGAACAACAGCACTGAGATAATATTAATAATATTTGATATGCCCCATAGGAAGCACTATCTGAAGCATTCGGCTCACATATCATGTAACAGTTGTATTTACTTTGAACTAGGGAAGGCTGAAATATTGATATATCAATACTGTATCAATATTTGATGCGAAATTTGATATATTCCTTGTATATTTTAGAGTTGCGATATTCTTTTTAATATATATATCGAAAAATATAAGTATTATATTATAATTAATAATTTAAATAATATTTTCGACATACTTTTGATGAAAAGTGATACTCTTCGATATATACACTTTTACTTCTTAGTGATATATCCTTTTATTACAATATTTGCAATATTTCAAACGTTTCCTACTCTAAACTCGTTAACAATATTGATTGACTGAAGTGTGTGTGCCTTGGAATACCTTAACTTATCAGCAAATTACATGTTTGGCCAAGCGATACAGCAAATATTATGCATACATATTCATTTAATGTGGCCTAAATTGATTGAAGGTCTTACGAGTTGAGCCAAAGNAGCAGGGATCGTAAATAATGATTATCGGTCAAATTTTAAAATAAAAAAATCAACCACTTAGAATCGACCTAAAAAAATAAAAAAAAATCCTGTGAATCCTTGTTGACTAATCTATCCATTTCCGGCAAGATTTTTATATTTAAGAGTTTTATGATATTTATCATTAATAATGATTAAAATTGAGTAATATTATATAAATCAATAATAATTATTATTTTTGATAAAAAATATAAAAATCTGCATTTAATCATTATTTTTAAGCAAAAAAATAAAAATCAAAAATAATTATTATTATTGATTGAAAAAAATAAAACTCAAAAATAATCATTATTGACGAGTTTTATTTTTTTCACTCAATAATAAAACTCTTTTGTTGATTTAAAGGGGTTTATGCATACTTTTTGCCAATTTTNGAAGCTTAATATTTGAGTTCGGTTTGGAGTTCTATGTTGAGTTGATCTTATGTTTTCAGACCTTAACTAGTGAATTTAAATTGAGTTTCACAAAGCATATGACCAAAAGTTTGCTAATTACAAGTATTACCGACCTCTGGTATACAATAATGTCATATTTTAAAAGCTGAACGGTAAAATAAGTTGAAAACTCAATACTCTTTAAGTATTGTAAGTAATTTTTGTTATAAAATGTAGATAAGAACTAGATTCTGGACTTTTATAAGTCTACCATTAAGTTGAATTTGAAGCTACATTAAATAATCAAATAATCCCAGGATTTATAAAGAAAAACATATAAATGTTATAGGAATTATTCCACATTATTGAGAAATCATTGTGGAAGTTGTACATGATATTTTTGGGAGTATTTAAGAAGCTATTAGTTAAACGTCAGTTGATCGTATCATGCTTTTCCTTTCTATATATATCGCTAACTATTATTTTATGACAAATTCTACAGAAGTATCATCGATTAAATGTTCTATAATCTATCTATCCTGAATATTAATAATCGTACGCTCCTTTACTTTGTTTATGAATAATTTCCCTAATACAGAGATTAAGCTACATTAGTCATAGCCATTTTTGAAGACTCTACCTCTTTGCTGGCATAGAGCACCCTGGCTAACGTCAAGTCCGAGTGCAGGCCACAGAGGAAACAGTAGATTGAGGTACTGGCAGGCGTTGACGATGATATGGATGGCGTGGAGGGCGGAGTGTTGATGCTCATGGCGCCTTGCCGAGATCCGTTTGGTGAGCTGGAGGTCAGCATGGGCGAGGGAATGTTGTATCTAGAAGAAAAAAGGAAACAGATAGTTAGACACGTTTCAAGTAAAGCCTGAGAAAGCAAATGCAAATTCAATGAACCTTCTGTGCTCGAGGGGAACGCGTTCCGCATCCATCGACTCCCATTGGCTGGCCAAGTAATCCTTGCAGTCCTTGCACGCTAGCACGCGATTGCTGTTCAACTCGTTGTTGTTATTGTTATTGGTATTGTTGTTGTTGTTATTATTGGTATTATTATTGTTATTGTTATTATTGGTGGTTACGGCATTGGCCTTGAGACAGGGAAAGTGCATGGCATGGGAGTTCATGTGCTCAGCACTGGTGGACAGCCAATCCATTTTGTTTGAAGGGCAAAGCACTTTGCAAATGGAGCAACTGCAAGAGGGAAATGTATCACGATTAAAGGATTTTCTGTCTGTCTGTCACTTACGGATACTGTCCGTGCCCATTCTCGATGGCTCCTCCTTGGCTGGAACTCGGCGAGTTTGGGCGCGAATCGCTGCGACGAATTTGCTTGAGGTCGCGTGCCGTGTTTGAGTTGGAATTGTTTGAGTTCGTCTCATAGGGCTATCAACGATGGAATGAAATCGAAAACATACACAGATTGTATTATTTGCTATTTGTATATTTAGTTCTAAGAATATCACGCAACGAATGCCAACTGCCGCGACGATCCGCAAAGACTAAGACTTCGAACGCTATCTAATCAGAGGCGAAAATAGGAATGGGAAATAAAAGGCCCACCAAACCAAACCAAATTTTATTAAATATTCTATACACAATTGATTTGTGCTATTCAAGAGTAGCCACTCGACTCTATGACCGGCGTTCGACTAGGTTTTCGCCGTAAAACCAATTCCAACCAGTATGAACTGTGTGCACGGCTCACTTATCTCCCTTTTGGTTTTGCGACTTATATATTTTGAGGGCGAGAGCGAATGGAATGCCTCTCCAAAGCCAAAAGCACCTTATCTCGGTTCGTTTAGGACTAATTAGATGATATCAATCATCGTGGCAGAGGTTCAAAGTTGACACTAAACAATTTCTTTATATGACTTTTCCTGTACACTTGGAAAAAAGAAAGGGAAAGGGAAAGATTATTTTTAAAATAATTTTGGACTCTTTTTGAAAAGATGTGATCTTAAAGACGATCAGGAATATTCTCAATTTTAAGAACAATGTATTTTGAGTCTTCTTTATTTGCCTGACTATAGCCTTGGGTATAGTGATGTAATAATTGTAATAATAATAAATTGCGAAGATTTAGAAAGGTTTTATTTTGCCAGTGTATCTATTCTGACTTCTTTTTTGTTCCAACATGACTTGACATCATGATGTGTGTCAACACTGTCTATATTTGTATATAATTGGTTATTCAAGGGCCCCTCAAGTCAAGCAGGGAACTCTTTACAGTTCAACGAAAAAAGTATTAACTCATTCATGACACTTCAGTTATTTTTCTGTGGGTAGAAAATCTATTTCTTCAATAAACTCAGTATTTGATTAATAATTTCCGATTTTAATCAAAGAGTATTTATCAGCTGGCACTTGTATTATTATTATTTAGTGCTCAAGCAAGTTGAATGACTCTCGACTCCATGCGAAGGCAGGTGTTTCTTTAGTTTAATACATTTACAGCCCCTTTTAATAAAAATGTTTGCGTTATCTTGGGGAATATCAGTCGCCAGATAGGGATCCTAGTCGCATGTATAAATGGTAACCAAGCCAAACATTTGCAATTCAAAGCCCTGAGACCGTAATGCAAATACTGAGCCAGCAACGCTCCGGTATGAAAACGAAAACAGAAAATACAAAACAGAAATCAACAAATAAGACAATGCAAATGTAAACAATTCGGAAAGAATTGTTTAAATATTGAGTTACTGTGCTGATAAATATTTGCATTTATCTATATTTAATTTCGTATTTTATGTGTGCCTCAGTTTACTGTTTCTTTATGCAAGGAAAACGAGTTTCGAAAACTCTGCCCGGATTGTGCAATGACCTGAATAAGCCCAGAATATATATATACACGAAGTATTATTCAGATCACAGATATATGTGGATATATATACACAAAAAATAGAGCAAATGAGAGCAGGCAGCACCTGTTTAAAGACAAAATTCTCTTTCTATTTAATCCGAGGCAACACGCGTGTTCGCTTAGAAATCATAAGAATAATTCCTACATTATAATTCTATTCAAGTCAATCAACTCGGCGCTGTCAAGGCTGCACAGATCATGTGTGGAATTCCCAAAAAGAAGCTAGAAGAATGCCATTATTTAACCAACATAAATACAGACCGACAGAGGAAACAATCTCACTTGCTCACAAAACTAAAATCAGCAAAACGAAACAGTAAATCAACAAGAAACTGAAAGAGAAAACACTTTGAGACAAATTAAGCTATACAAATAGCCGGCAAACATTGGGAGATTAAACAAAGACATTCGCCCATATACAAACTTATAAAATATACATAAACCCAAGCATATAAATGTGCGAATATGAAGAGCAAACTCAAGAAGAAGATGGTCATAATTTACGACCGAGGCGACGACAAGTCTTTCAATTGTCTGCGGTGAAACGCTACAAGATTTCAAATTAGAAAATAGGAGAGGAAGGAGAACAAAACTAAAGCAAAATAAACAAAACTAAAGACTTCGCAACAACAACAACAACGACAACAATGAGAGCCACCAACAGCCGGCTATAAATAAAAAGCGTTTAAGTAGAATTAAGCAAAAAGGCAGACAAGTAAACCGGTTATAAGCAGATGCCTTAAAATGACAGAAAAAAAAAAACTGAAAAAGAAACATAAACCGACGACTCTGACTCGACCAAGTTTACCCAGTTTTTTATTGCCCCCGCAATATGCGTTCCCTTGTTTAAACAATAATTTCATTTTGGTCTCTCCTCCTTTTACCACTTGCTCTATATTTATTTGCCTTTCCCGGCGAGGAGTAGGAGCAGAAGGTGTGCACAGAACATGCGGAGTTGCCGTGGGCAGGGGCCAGAGGTTCCGGCTATCTAATCTCGACATTTGTTGACTCAAATTGGTTAACATGCTGACGATCGAAGCTATATTAGCCTTAGCTTTTCCAGCTTTTAGTTTTATTTTATTTTTTTTTGCAGCCCATCTGATAAGCTGATCTATCTAGCAGCGCGCTCTCTTTCTACGGACGGCCTTCTGGCTTCAAATGAATTACTCAACAATTTCAGGTCGTGAACCATCCTCTGGCTCTGCCTATCTGCTGACTATGTGGCCACTACCAGACGCCTGGCACTTTAATGGGGCCCGGTTCAGTTGGGTTATCGCCATGCCCAGGCGGGGGCAAGTGAGTGCCGCTAATCGCTGGAAATGTGAGCAATGTTATCGCTGCCTCGAGTCGAGTGCTACTCGTTGTTGCTTCTGCTGACCCATGCGATCTGATCCGATCCGATCCTCTCAGTGGCTCCTCAGTCTCCCACCAGTTGCTGTAATAAGTGCAATCATTGTTTTTTCCACCATAACTATTATCTCCCGCGCACTCTACTCTCTCGCCTAGTAAATTTCCATGTTTGCGCACTTAACCGATACTCTGTGAATATATATATATTGTAGTAAGTATATATATGGGATTATTTATGATGCAGGCAAATGAAAATCTTCTACGAGTACACCGCACAAATTGTTATTGACAATCGATCCATTTAACTGCGTCATCTGTGTGTGAACGAACTAATCGATTGCCCGGAATTGGTTTTGTTTAAGGGAAGTATTTCCTATATAACCGATACAAACGGGTTCGAGGCAGAAGCATACTTTTTAAAGACACTTTTTCTATGATTTTTAAGGCATTCAAGATTATGATTTCGGTTAGAGCCAGATTTTTTTACATAAATCTAGAATTGGTTTCAGTGTGAATATTTTTTAAAACCAATACGAACGAGTTAAAGCTGGAAAGCTTGCACTTGAAATATTAAATATTATTTCAAACCAAGATCCTCATTTAAAGAAGCTCAATTGATGACGTACGGAACAATTTCCTAGGAAAACTGATATATGCCAGTTTGTGGCAGACATTATACTGATCTTTAACATTATTCTAACTGAATTTAAAATAATTTCGGGGAAACTAGACTTCCCTATAAGAATTATAACATTTACAAATAGTCATCAAAGCCTTACGCCACATTTAAGTCTTCAAATATTTATAATCAACAAAAATCCTAAACAATTCCCTAGAGCTACCACGTGCAGATCGTTTTCCCCACAACCTTGGCATTTTTTGGGCGCTTATCATCAGATTTTAGATTCCTTACCCTAAACCGCACATTACTCATGGAGTCTGAATTGGCCACGGACTTCTCTGATGGTGAGTTACGACCCCCAAAGGGTGTAGCTATCGCTCCGCTGGCACTATACACCACAGAGTTCGATTCCAGTGATTGTCCAGCGCTGGGTGAGCCAATGCCGCCGCCGCCGCCACCCACAGCAGAGTGGGAGGGTGCTGGCGGGGGACCACCCTCCGCCAGGTTGCTGTGCTTCTCATTGCAGGTGGAACAGACCTGAACCATGCCTGGAAGCCAAGAGATAATTGCGTTAGTTCAGATGACAAAACTTGTACTTAACGCACTCACCCTGCGGACTAATTGGACTAGCGTTCTTGTAGACCTTCATGGTCTTGATGAATGGATAATAGGGTTCCCTCTCGGCATTCGGACAGCAGTAGACCAGTCGCAGCTGGGATGAGGGCGTGTCCGTACCGCAGGTGTAGCACACGAAGGTGGTTCTCTCAGCCGCAGGCGTGGAGCGTTTTCGCAGCTGATAGGAACGCTCTGATTCCGGTTTGTTGGAGGCCTGTAAAACATTTTGGATATACAATGTATGTATATTAGTCATTAATATAGTTCAACTCCTGATCCGGAAATTTGCAGTTTCATTTAGCAGAATTATTATATAAGGGAGGATTTCACAGAAACATCATGACAAAGGTGTGAACTATACAAATATGGTTCTATTTAAAATCGATTAAGAAAGCTGAGATTTTTAGCAAACAACTGTTAAGTCATATTCGCACTAACGACCTCTATACACACCGTGTGAATAAATGCCAAGACTCTGTGTCTTGTTTACAAAAAAGCCCAAAATAGAAATCATAGATTTCGATAGCTTTAATTACTTTTGATTGGATTTAAGTTTCCATAAACTGGTAAATCTTGATGAGCACAAGCCGGCTTTGATGTTCATAATTGTTCAAGATGCTGACACAGAAACGACTTTGATAAATTACATTTGTGTTGATAGATTGATAGATTGACACACCCATGAATAAAACATTTATATTCAGACAAACACACAATAAACGCTTAATAAAAGAATATGTTAAGCGTTTTGTGGCTAATCTCTGGGATTAACTAAAGAATTAATCAGAAAATAAAGTATTTCTTTAATAAAATATTAATGTTTCTTAATTATAAGTGAGAAATATGAAGAATAATATACTTTTAGAGTTCTCCTTAAATAAATATTCGCTTCCTACCTAACATCAGGCTTCCCTGGGAAAAGTGCGTTACGTATACGACCTGTCAACCCGTAGTTGCCTCCGCTTTAACCCAAGGGGGCGCCTTTATGCAAACGTCATCTGTGTTTATACAAATTAATATACACACATGGCTACACCCCCAGTCGCCCCCCAAAGAAAACAGCTCGTCATCGGCAGCAATGACAGGCGGCAATATTACGTATACGACACCGTAAGATTCTCTAGCTTTATTTAAATATTTTTCATATATAACATTTTTTTTGCAAATTTTCGCTATGCGAATTTATGTATCTATATCTATGCCTCACACACACGCTGCCCACTCAGATTAGGAAGCAGCATTCATATATTTTATTAGGGACTAAGTAAATTTAATTGTTTGTTTACTCGTCTTATTTCATTGTGTCAGATTTTTTGACATTGATAGGCGCGCATTTTGATTACACAACGGACACCGTGGCATGGGTAACTTTCAGATACAAACAGATAGTATCTATAGCTACGGGGAGTATTTGTGTCTGTGTGTCTGTTTCTGTTTCCATTTTGTTTGTTTGCCTTGTCATGCGGCTCGCACAGACACACACACAGCACATCACATCAATCTGGACAGTGCCATGTCATCTATATTTATTGATCCAGGGCCTCGGATGGCGTCTCCTGCTCCTGTTCTGCCCTCACCCCGCCCACTTACGTCTGTCAGTCAGTCAGTTGGCTTTATGGAAAGAACAAGTTCGTCATATTTTTTATATACATTCTTTTTCTTTTTTTATGCTTGCGCTCGTTGACTTTATTTCCCTGTTTTTCCTCTCCAACCCCAAAAATAAAAGAAACAACAAAAACAACAAAAAAACCTCTTTTAGACCTCATTCTGGTTTGTTTGCTTGTGCTTTTCATGCCACTGATAAGCATTTCGAAAATGGGGGTCATGACCGTTTAATAACTTTTTATGAACAACTTTTTTCTGTTGTTTTTTTTTCTGTTTCTGTTCTCTTTCATAACTTTTGTGGCGTTTGTTTTGTTAATTATAAAAAACAAAGTGGGAGGAAGGAAATCTGGCTTGCGGTTAAAGCGCAATGTTTGTTTGATGTGAAAAAGTTGTTGGCAACTTTTATTAAGTCACTTTTTAAGTAGATATAAATAAGTAGTTAACTCAACAAAAGTAACTTTTACTAATTAATGGTATTTTTTCTTTTTCTAGGGATTATAAAGTGCTGTGAATCACGTCAGCTTATAGTTAGGTTTTATGTTTTCTTTTCTTATCTCTTAACAATTACAGTTTTATTAGTAATTGTTTGCTTTTTTTTTGCTATTTAGGTCAATATTGATTGATGGCATGGCTTTATTTAAGACCCAAAAGCAGGGCAGTTCCAACAAGCGATTGGCTTGGTTTTCTTTAGATATAGAATATACCATTTTTGAATGGAACTTCACAAAATTAGTATTTTATAATCATATTTATATTTCCTCCTACATTTATATTAAATTTATAATATATTTGATTGATATTTCCCACAATTATATTAACCCTGTTACCTTTTCACTTTGCTGATCCTTAAGAATGAGATACGTTTTCAATTTCTTGTAATCCTTCCAGCCATTCGTATCCTTTGGCTTGAAATTGACTGTGGCTGTTGACGTATTACTACTGTTGCTGTTTTCATTGCCATTACTAGATTTGGCATTGTTATTGCTGCTGCCAGCATCGCCCACCAACATGGTTAGGTTTTGAGCCATTTTGAGCAATTCACTTGTTCACTGATCACTTAAATAAATACTTTGTGTATTTCTATTGCATAAATGTAGATCATTTTTTTCACAGCATTTCAATTGCTCAATTGTCTTCAATTGAGATTGAATGAATCACTTCTTATTAGCCCAGTGGCAGTTGTGGTTATAGTTGTTGTTGTTGTTGTTTTTGTTAAGCGCGACTGCTGGCAGATTAATTAGAGATTTCTTGGCGGGCACCTTAATTAAAACACGATACAAATTAAATTTAATTGAAACCGATATAAACGTTCTCGTTCTCCTCAATTTTCTCTCATTTCTCTCACTCCTCTGATCATCATCGGCCCTGTGCAGTTGGGCGTGGATAAAACGCAAACGCGAACGCGACGACGGATGACGACAGCAATGATGATGATGATGATGCATCCGTATCCGTTCCCGTTCCCGGAGATACTCCGATATTCCGCAAACACACGCGATTGCCCACCACTGGCAGATTAAGAGGTAACTAATTATGCATTACATGCAACATGCCAGGCCTAATGGAGGCGTGCAGCCTTTGAGTTCATTAAACGACACGGGAAAAAATTTGGAGGTATTTAAGGGATCTTTTGGTGATTTATATACAGGGATTTTATAGCTAGATATACTTTATATTGTTTGGAATAAGAAATTAAATCTCTTAAATTGTTTGCATTAAGAAATTCAATGGTTTTATGTCAAAAAAGACAATTATATCTGAACAAAAATTATATAAATAAAATAAATTACAAATTCGTTATCCAAGTTATTTATATTTTTTCCCTGTGCTACACCTCACCTGTTGCTTCCCCAAAATGCAACTGAGCACCCGGGCAAAGGCCACGAGTGCTATACATACGATGAGAATAAAATTCGCGTGAATCCGACTGGCTGGGCCCCTCCACCACAGACAATCAATGGAAGCTCGTGCGAAAGGCGTGGCAACTGATAACCATAACAACAACAACACAAAAAAAAGTTGGGGGCCAAAACTGTTGTTGTGCACGAAGTTGGATAATAATAATGAGTCTCTGAGCACTCGAGTGAAAGTCAATGCGAAACATGAGTTTTGTGGATTTCCCCGGAGTTTAACAACATTTGATTTAGTTTTGATAGCAAGTTTAAAAAATCAGAGAGACTGGGTGGTTTAATTATGGAAAGTATACTTGATAAAATAAAGTTATTCTATTGGAAATGTATTTAAGTTGCTTTGTAAATTAATTATTATAGATTGGGTTAGAATTGAGACACTTTGAAGGTGTGACAATCACCCAAAGTTATTTTATGAGCCATTCTGCGTATACTTGATGTGCGTATACGTGATTTTAATACAAAATCTACATTCCTAGCAATCTTTACATTTAATCTCCACCTCTTCAACTGAATTAGCTTTCACCTAAAGAAAACCCGTCAATACAATAAATATTTACTTTATTTCTTTCCTTTTTTAAGTAAAGAAGGCAAATTAAAACTCCTATTAATTAACTAACTAACCTAACTAATTAATTATTGAAAAGTAAAACCTCAATTGAAAGTTCACTCCCTTGCTCATTCATTACAAAGAAACAAAAAAGTAAAGCCTGAATTATTCAACATTGAACTTTTCCTGAACTGCTTCCTAATGCAAATCCAACTGTTAAAACACAGGTTGTTAAAAATTGATTGGTTTATCGGCAAACAGAAGCCAATTGTGAGTGGCGCCGCAAGGTAATTGGAGTGAAGAGTGAAGCGAGCGTGGCCTTGGCCAAAACCCAACTGAAACCGACGGACGCCACCGCGCCCACCCAACTGGGTCAATGTGGGAAGACAAGGACGAAGCAAGAGAGTCAGAGAGTTAAGCTGTGTAGTAAATGGGCGCCAAAGGGGGCGTGCCAATTATTATGTTTTTTTTTTTGACCCACTTAAGTGCCCATGTGCGTGATAAACTATATATATAGAGTTGTTATTGTTTATATACTATTGTTGTTGTTGTTATTGTTGCTGCCTTTGCTTTTGGCTGGCTGTTACTGGTTACTTTTTGCTGGTTTTCTGGCTTTCAGGCGATATAAATCAACATTCGCACGCAAATAAATCACATTAAATAACCGATAACAAATACACGAGCAGCGAAAAACATTCTTTTTTTTCTATCCGACAGGAAGAGGAAGAAGCAGAGGCAGAGAAGTCTATGGAGGTGAAAGAAGCAACGAAGTGAAAGAAGCAAGCAGTGACGTAGGGAGTTTTATGGGGGGGGGGTCTAGACAACTTATTAAGAAGGTGCACTTCCCCCCTAGAAAAATCCCTCCTACGGCTCTGCCTTAAAGTATTAGGAAGCAGGGGGAGATTCCACATGAAACGGTTGGTTTATTTTTAGAACGGTACACGCAAACAAACGCTGCGGAAAACGGCAAGGAAGGCGCGTGTTTAAAAACGCGCAAAGCGAAACGGTAGTTGTTTGTACTCGTTGTTTTTGCCTTTGCTTCGGTGTTCTTGACTTGCGCCTCACTTGTTTAAGTCGTGTACTTGTACTTGTACTTCAACTTAAAGCACACACAGAGATACACACTCATACACACACAGTAGCAGGCTTAATGGCTCGGCCACCTCTTGTCGCCGGACAGGTTAAAATACAGTGAACGAACAATCACACCAAAAAACAACTTGACCCGCTTGGCCTTAGGGATGGGATGCCGTTACCAACATTTAGCATAAAAGTTACAATGTTTTTTATTTATTTTAAATGAATTCCTTGTCGTTTAATGTATAAAAACTATATTTCCACTTTTTTTTTAATTGGTTTTAGAAAGAAGAATTTGTTATTATCTTTCACATACAATTTGGTAGCTTTTAAAGTTCAAAGATAAAGATATACACTGCTTTTTTTAATAAATAGCTCTATATCTTATAGCTTTAAATTCTTTTACACAATTAACTTGAACAATTAGAATTAAAATTTGCTAAAACCGATCTTAACTTCACTAAGAACCCAACAAATTCTTATAGATGGAAAATCACAGTTATAGCTTAATTAATTTTGTTGTCAAGAAAAAACTAATTAAATATTGCCTTATTTCTAATAAGTCCAAGGGTAATGAATATATTTTTATGACGATTTCATTGAATTTGTTGTGCGTAAACTATTGTATTTCAGTTACGATTTCGTAGTCATGTTCCAAATAAATTATTTCCCACTGATAGCGTGTTCAATGGAAATTTTAAAATAGTTTTTTCCATTTAAATGGTTTGGCACTTTAAAATTTATTACTGTATTGTTTGCTTGTAATTTTCCGTTAATTGTTATGTTTAACGGTGGTGACACTTATGGATAGCGGTCCAACCCATATAATGGGGGTATCCAGCCGAAGCGATTTAACTACTTTGAATTGAATTAATTGCGGCAATTGCTGCAGGCCGAGCTATTAGCTTTATTAGTTCCCGTATGGAATTGGAAATCATTGAACTGCCTTCACAGCAATTTAATTAGCATATATAAAAACACCGAACACCGAACACCGAACCCCGAACCCCGAAGACGAGCTTCGAGCCACGGGGCGTGACTCATCCGTGAGATAGTTAATCACGCGCCCATCTCCCCTGGCTGACACCTTTTATTTAACCCTTGAAGATGATAGCCGGCGATTAACTAACTGGAAAAGGGCACAAACTTGAACGTTATTTTTTAAACAGACGCGGCGTCGTTAAGCTTTGCTTTTTTGCCTTGTTTTTTTCTTTCATTTTATTTTGTTATTGTTGAAACCAGTTTTTGGGGAGCATTTTGCCACCGTTACCGGCTACTGTTAAGCGAGGAAGAGAGAGAGATAGAGAGGGGGAGCCAGAGCCAGAGGGTGAGAGACATTGAACTGCTTTGACAGCCGTGACTTTTGTTTGCTTTTATTATTAACACAATCTCGCACACGACATTTTCGCGGCTGCTGTTTTGTTGTTGTTACACTTTATTGCAATTTGATTTTATACACACTCGTGGACACAGGTTGTGATAACACACACACACACACACAGATACACACTCTACGAGCTGGTGCTGCTGCTGCTGTTGCTGCTGCTCGGTAATAAACAATTGCAGATTGAGATTGAAAATCGCGCGACGATGGAACGTGGAACGGCCGACAACGACTGACGAACGGCGACGGCGGCAAGAACGGATCGAGCGCTCGCTGCCTGCTGCCAGCGTTGACGCCAACGTTGCACAGTGGGGCGACTGAATTTAGGGGAGCCTTGTGGCAAAATAACTTGAATAAATTAGTGTTATAATAATAGAGGAAAAAAATAACCTCATTGGCTAAAACTATATTTTTCTGTTTTGGATTGAGTTAGAAATTCCTCAACTTTATTTTGTTTTTATGAAAAAAATACTATTTTCTTTATTAATTTTAAACACACATATTTATTCCCTATTCTCCTATATTTCTTAACATTATTATCATATTTTGTAGCTACCTACAAATATTATTTTAATTATTTCGCTTCATTTTCCCTAAATGCTCCACAGTGAAACGTCGCAGTCGACGGCTCTGTCAACGTCGCTGCCGCTGTTGGCTCCACTGATAGAGCCCTGCGCTTTGTTGTTGTTATTCTTGGGCCCCACAAGAAAACAAAGCAAAAGGCACAAGGCAAGAGGCAAAGGCAGCAGCAGCAGCAGCACCAGCAGCAGGCAGCAGGCTAAAACAAATGCAAACAAACAAATAAACGGTGACGGTGGGGAGCAGCAGCGTCGACGCCGGCTTCGTGGGGAGCTTACACATACACACACCCGCACACTAGCACTAACACTCGCACACGCGAATTGAAAAGCTAAAACGGAGAGCGACGGAGCACGAAGTGAACCACATTCAATTGGAGCGGCGAATGGCAAGACAAAAACACCGCAGAAAGCAAAAAGACCCCAAAAAGCGAACACGACCGAAAAGCAAATGAGCTGCCAACAGCTGCTGAGGCTGCGAAACAAAAGAACTAGTTCTCAGATAGCTTGCCTTAGATACAGATACAAAATGCTACAGATACATGATATCTTTAATATTCTATCATTTATTATGGTATTTTGATTTAGACTTTATAGGGAGTATTTATATTAATCTCTATATTTTTTATAGAAAAGCAAATTCATTTTTCTCTAATTTATTAAATAATCAAATTTAAAAAAATGTTTAAAATTATTATAAAACAAACTAGTTCCCAAAAACAAGTAGCCTTAATTTCAGTCACAAATACCAGTTAGAAAACCCATCGTGTTTTAATTACTATTTGCCCTGTAAACGTATGTACATAAATAAACAATAATAAATTTGAATTTTCCTGCAATTTCGCATGCAAATATTTTCGCTAGCCAATTAAAATGGCGATGCATGCCTTAAATAACCAAATAAATAAGCCATAGTTAAAAAATACATCAATTTAAACTAATAGCTGAAATACTGAAGGGGACATAACAACACATATACCCTAAACAAAGTGGCAGGAAAAACCGCTTTTATGGAAAAACACTTTTCAATGTACCCAAAAAGAGTATAGCCGAAATAAGTGCAAATAAAATGGATTGATTTTGTTTTGGTTTTTGGATTTTAGCAAACATATTCCTTCTAATTGAATTGAATTCCAAATTGACCCCACACAACGGTATTTATTGCATGAGGAATTCCCCTCTCTGAAAAATGAGAAAAATGGGGGAGTGGGGGAGAGTATTTGCGAAAAAAGCAACGAGGAAAAACAGTAGCAAAAAGAGAAGTGGGACAAGGCGAGGAGTCCACGGGTCGGGGGTCATCACCTCTGCCAAGTAGGCGCTGCCTACTTCATGTAAACACTACTATAAAGAGGAGAAGATGACGAAGAAGATGGCGGAGAAGAATCGGGGGGAGCCGCAAGCAAAAGCAGACGCAGGCACTTGGAGGTCGTCATGGCAAAAGCGAGTCGCCAGTGGAAGGAGTGTGGATACAAATACAGTGTGCACTCTATAACCTTAAACTTTTCGGGCTTGAAATGAGGAACTTGTATCTATAAAAGTGTATTTAAATTTCTGATTTCTGATCAAAACCCTTTTAATTATAATAATACCTGAACAAAGATAATAAATTACCATATGTATCTTATAGATACAATGTTAGGAAAGTCCCACTGTCTACACATATAGACAAATGCGTAGCCTGAGTGCAATTGCAATGGCGCCGAGCTGAAAAGCGGAGCAAATAAGCAAAACAGCAAAAGCAACAGCAAACACAGCCAAACAAACGCTCTCCAACATAGATTGCAATGTTTATTTATTTAGTCGATGGCAACACCAACAGCACACAGCACACGGAATCTGCACAATGTGGGTATTTCGGGTGGAGAATGCGGGGAGATGCACTCAGACACACTTAGAGACCCAATAATCCACCTGGCAACAGTAAAAACGGAAACAATGTAGGCGAAATAGCAAACAAAATTGAATTCGACAGGGAAAGGCGAAGGTTTGGGGGGGCGGGGGGCAGCCACAGGACTAAAGGATTGAATGATGCAAGATTTAATTTAATTTAGAGGTGAAATAATCAAGGGCTTTAAGGGTCATTGAATGAAATATGGCATTTTGGTTCTAAAGGAATCTTTAAATTTATTAAAGGACTAAAGGGTTTAGGACTCCAAGGGAAATTAAACAAGGACTTTAAAGGGTCTTTAATATAAGAAGGTATTTGGGATTTTAAGATGCCTTTAAATATTTTAAAGGATACATTTATATTGGGATTTATGACAAAGGATTAAGGGTTACCAATTGAGAGTTTAAATTAAATAATAATTTAATTTTCAATAAAAATGTATCTTGAAAAAGCATATAATTTTTTTAAATCTTTCTTTAAAAACCCCTAAATTTTTTATGTAGTAAAATTTCAATCTTTAAATCTCTCCACTAAATGATGTAATTTTCTCCAATCTCTCAACTCGCCCAAAAACAATGATAACCGTAAGACAAGGACCCAAATGCAGTCAAGGCGATAGCAAAAGTTAAGTAAACTTACACAAAGACAGGCGGAGTAACAAACAAGACAAACAAACAAATGAAACAAAGTAAACAAAAGAAAGCAAAGAAAGAGGGGGGAAAAGAGAAGGTGAAGCTTAAGCTAGCTGGGTGGAGTTGGGGCCAAATTAAATGTTAGTTCAAAGCAGACGAAGTGTGAAATAATCACATTAACTAATGCACAAACAACGTCAAAGGCTGACAGACAGAGACAGAGAGAGAGAGAGAAAGCTGCAGCAGGAGACACTTGTTACTAAGGAAACCCCACACCCCACCGCCCAACGCCCACTTTCACCCACTCAGCCAGCTTCTTAAGTCATCCTCAGTCGTCATCGCCTTCGTCATTGCTATTTGGCTGGAAATGGGAATGGGAATTGTATTTGCCAGACAAAGCCTATAAGAATCATGGTATTACTTAATTAATGACAGCCACGTTTGTTGCCTCTGGTCTTTCACCCATTCTGGGTGTGTGTTTGCAATTAAATACTGGAATTTTCATCTCTCAGAAGGCTGCCAAAACGTATGCAGATAGAGTTATAGAGTTATTTGGGTTAACAAGTGTCACGATCTCACGACAAGCTTGAAATAGCTAACTCAGCTAATGTCTCTTTTTTTTTAAATATAAAAAAATGGGCAGCAAGTTGAAAGAGTGCTCTTAAAATGTACAAGTACGAATTCAGTGAGAAGATACTCAATACTAAGTCAGTAAAATGAATACTAAAGAAGTTTATTTAACTATAAACTGAAAGATAATTATACTAACAAAACCCCTGCTTTCTGTTTTTGCTTCATAATCGCCTTGAGGTTTATGAGGAAATAATTTAAACAAAATTTCTATATATGTACTTTCCAAGTTAAATCACCTAACCATTAACCTTTAAATCCATTTCCAGTTATACCCAAATTCCTGATAGTTATTATTAACACCTCGCATTAACCTGCTTTACCATAGTGCACATCCTAATCTCTGTGTAGCTGTATTAGCCATAAATATTTGATTTCCAGCCCTCACCCGTACCCACTCAAGTCTTATCAGTTTTCGGTATCACAATCTCCCTGTCCCGAGCCCAATTAGGGATTGCCAGGCGGGGTACAAGCGTCGGATGATGATACTCCTCATTGTATTATCAACTGATCCACATATGGACGAAACTCGAACAGCCCAAGTCCAAGCAACAGTAATTATTATTATGGTGTGCCCCCTAGTCCACCACCCCACAGACCCCAAACGGGCACCACTCGAGGGTGTGGCGGCTATCTAAACAATTTTATCATCAACTGGAGCGGCGAGAACTGTTTTCAGTCTCTGGCTGGCGTTCGAGCGTGTTGGAAGTGTCAGCAGATTGCGGCCAAAGTAGAGATTTTCTATATATAAATATATATATTTTTTAACTACATTTACTCATTAAGTCATGGATCTGCGTGTGGGGTTTAGTGAAAAGTTGAAATTGGGTGCCAAGTGAGTGCAAAGTATAAAAGGAAAAACTGGTAGAATGAGTCATCTAATCTATATTTATTCCCTCCTTTCAGGGTCATTGGCCATAAGGTAATACAGTACCGGCTGGGCACGGGACACACCACAGAACTGACTACGAAATATGGTCAAGTGAAGGGACAGCAGCGTAAGACCATCTACGATTCGGAGATCTACAACTCATTCGAGGGCATACCCTATGCTCAACCCCCGTTGGGTGAGTTGCGTTTTCGTGCCCCTCAACCGCCCAGCTCCTGGCAGGGCGTGAGGGATTGCACTTATGCTCGGGACCAGCCCATGCAAAGGAACTCCATAACGAACAGTGCTGAGGGCTCTGAGGATTGCCTGTACCTCAATGTTTATGCCAAGAAACTGGAGTCACCGAAACCGCTGCCTGTAATGGTTTGGATTTACGGCGGAGGTTTTCAGATTGGCGGAGCCTCTCGGGATCTCTATGGACCGGATTATTTCATGAAGCATGATGTCATTTTGGTTACCTTCAACTATCGCGTGGGTGCCTTGGGTTTCTTGAGTCTCAAGGATAAGACACTCAAGATACCAGGAAATGCCGGGTTGAAAGACCAAATTCAAGCCCTACGATGGGTCAAGGAAAACATATCTGTTTTCAATGGAGATCCGGAGAATATAACTGTGCTGGGCGAATCAGCGGGTGGCGCCTCCACGCACATTCTCATGCAATCGGAGCAGGCTCGAGGACTCTTTCATCGTGCCATTGTTCAATCTGGTTCGGCCTTGTGTGCCTGGGCCACGAATCCGGATCGAAAGTGGCCTCAGAGATTGGGCAAGGAGCTTGGCTATGCCGGGAACTTGGAGAATGAGAAGGAGCTGCTGGAGTTCTTCCAGCAAATACCAGCTGGCAAGCTGGCTCTTCACTGCAATGCCATCGTCACTCAGGAAGAGCATCGCGACTATGAAATCTTGGCTTTTGCGCCAGTAATTGAAACTTATGTAGGAGATGATTGTGTGGTGCCGAAGTCACAGCAAGAGCAGCTATCCACCGCCTGGGGCAATGATATTCCCTTGATTATAGGAGGAACCTCCTTTGAAGGCCTCTTTTCGTATCAAAGCACCTTGGCGGATCCACTTTACATGCTGAGTGCCTTTGAGGCCATCATTCCCAAGCAAGTTCGTGAAACCATCGACAAAGAAGAGCTCTCAGAGATGGTGAGAAAGTTGAAGAAATCCTATTTCGATGATCCTGACAGAGCCAGCATGGAGCTCTACGAGTGCCTGCATATTTTGAGTATAAAGAACTTCTGGCATGACATCCATCGCACTTTGTTGGCTCGATTGGCCTATGCCCCCACCTTGTCCACATATTTGTACAGATTCGACATGGACTCGCCGCATTATAATCACTACAGGATCCTCAAGTGCGGCAAAAAGGTGAGAGGTGTGTGTCATGCCGATGACATCTCCTACATGTTCTACGGTTTGCTCTCCAGCAAACTGGACAAGGACACGCCGGAATATCGAACCATTGAGCGATTGATTGGCATGTGGACATCGTTTGCCACCAAGGGAGATCCCAATTGCGAGCTTATAGCGCCGGTGAAATGGGATCCCCTAAGGCCAGGTGGTCAGGAGGTTTGCTTGAATATAGCCGATGGCCTGGAATTTATACCACTGCCCGAAAGCAAGCAGTTTGTGGTATGGGATAGTTTCTATACCAGGGAAAGTCTCTACTGAGGAGGAAAAAAAAATCAAAGCCAAATTATAGGAGAAGCTGCCTTGATTCTATGTCATTTGTCTAACATTATTCCTAAGAATTAATTGTTTAAATTGCCAAAGATTTCCAAAATCGTGTTCTTTTTTGAAGATTATATTATCCTAGCTCTAAGGAAAACAATAAATATGGTGCAGAGAATTTATACAATATCCTTAAACAAAACAATTTAATCATAAACTGAAAGCAAACACAAAATCCAACGATTCCCACTCTTCCAATTCCAATTATCTCGCAACAAAATGTTATTTTGCTTAATTTATTTCTCTCGCATATTATTTCCTCTGTTTTTATGATGTTTTGGCAACGTTTTCTCGGTTGGAATTGATTCTCTAGCCAGTTTTATCCGGCTCTAGTGTCTGGGTCGTGTTTGCGTTTCTTTTATTGACTTTTGGGCAGCTTGCCAGGAAATATCTCGGGAGCCAAGGGAATACCGCAGGTCATTGTTGTCAATCCAATAATCTGGGAGAGTGTGTGCTGTGTGTGAGTGTGTTTTGTTCTACTTTTTCCCTCCATTCACAAGATCATAAATTTTTCGAAATGTTTAAACAACAATTAATCTTTGAGATTTTTTTTTTTTGGGAATTTTAGCTAACGATTTGAAGATTCGCAGAATCTTGGATCTTTTATAAAGAATTTTATAATGCCAGTGCAAACATAAATTTGATTTATTATTTGTGTGTATTTTTAGTTAAATGAGAAACTAGTTGGGTTAATTTGCACATTAATGTGAAGCTATATTGTTGAGTTTAAGCCGGTTTTTTGATGCAACGAAATGGGGAATACCCTGTTATTGTTTTAGCTTTTCTTTTGTTAAAGCCCTTTTACGACTTTTTCAATGACTTGCTTAATTTTAAAAGATTAATCGTAAAGTTGAAGTAACAGACCTGCATATAAAGCTGTTTCCTCAACAGTAAAATTTTATCACCAACACTTTAGTTCAGAACTCTAGCTTCACAATTTTTTCTAATCTTTTCAATAATTTTAATCACATTATTTAATATGAAAAACATAAAATAAAAAACAATCCCTAAAATAAATTAAATATTGCACTTATCAAGTATTTCTTCAACATATTCTCCGCCTTCAGGGAATAACTCAACGATTTGTTTATACAATTGTTTATAACAATCTCTAGATATAGTTTATGGCTTTCGTCTATTTCGGTTCTGGCAGCGGGCCAGACCAACGGATCGATTTAAATGCTCTGACTTTTTATTTTATTTTCCTTTTTTTGATTTGATTTCGTTACGGATTCACTCGTTTTGCTTTAAATAAAACTCGAGCATAAATATTTAAATTGCTTTTCGCACTTTTCGTTGAATGGAAATTCGTGCACGTCATTCGATTGAGAGGGGAGAGGGCAGGGAAAACTATAGAAGACAGGGAAATGGTTGGTGTTGGAAAATGGTAGGCTCGGTTTGGTTGCTTTCCTGGCGGCGAGCCAAACGAGAATTTCCATGGTTTACTGGGTTAAATTTAATTAATTTGTCTCGTAGCCCCATCCACGGGTCCGGGGCGCTATGATTTTTCCCCAGTTTGATTATTTATTCATTCCGCATTTCCCTGAATAGGCTCCGGACACTCTCTCACCCTCTGTGTGTGCTTTCTGCATTGCAGCATTTGCAATTTTATTTGCCTTTTATTTATTTATTTATTTATTATTTCGTGGGCAGTCGTACTTTTCATTTAACATTGCTTATTTTTGTTTGGGCCTTACTTTTTCCTGCGAAATTTACACAATTCCAATTAATGGCATTTAATTATTTATCCGGCATTTTACACATTGCATTCCGTAGATCCGAGAGAACGCGCCTCCACCAGCTGTGAATTTTGCATTTTTATAGCATGTCCGATGGATATTTCTGCGCTGAATTTAAAATTCAAATTGTTTTGGTTTCGTGTCGAGGTGGGCGGTTTTTGTGGGTTGAGTACTTCAAATTAATTTCCATTTGTGGCCTTTGTTGCGTGCAAAAGAGTGGGAGGCAGAAATCCAGAGGAGGCGGAGTGGGAGGAGCGGTGAGAGGAGGCTGGGCAAGTTGTTTGGGTTCAAAATTGTGTTAAAATTAAGTTTCAATAAGATTTAACAGTTTTTTGGTTCAATTTTTAAAGCAGACGTACAACAAAATCACAAGAAATTTAATTTAATATTGAATAATTTCTTAAAAATAGAAATTCAGAGCCACAAAATCAGAAAAGGTTAATATTTAAATAAGAATTATATGTTTTCTAATTTATTTATTTATTACTTATTATTTTCCTATTCATCACTGCCAACT
Organism: Drosophila truncata; assembly: GCA_008042515.1. Taxonomy (NCBI): domain Eukaryota; kingdom Metazoa; phylum Arthropoda; class Insecta; order Diptera; family Drosophilidae; genus Drosophila; species Drosophila truncata. The sequence continues at coordinate 266,829 of VNJQ01000555.1, read as the reverse complement.
TCTCCTTTTTTTTAAGTTTATTCAGCAAAATTTAATAATTGAATTAAATTTAACCTCAAATTCCTAACTAAAAACCTCTAAAATCTCTTTAAAAACCTCAACCAATTTTATGATTCATTCAAAGAAATCCTAATCAAATTTAAATGGACGGCCTCCACTTCTTGGGAGATGCTCCCCAGCACTATCATTCAGCAAAACCAGGGCGATGTCTCAAAATTTATAAATACATTTTTGCATTCAGAAATAAAATCGAAAAAAAGACACAAAGCACAAAAAAAAAGAAGACACAGCTGAAAAAAAAAACTCAAAATGCGAAACAAAACGAAAGAAGCGAAATAATCGCGGAAAGCTATTAAAATTTAATCAGAAACACAAGCGACCCTGCGGTCAAAATTCCCACAACATTCGCCGCCTTCACGAGGTCCCCCTGTGAACCCCGTTGCCCCCTACCCCTGGCTGATGATGATAATGCCCTGTGCCAGGCGAGGGACAAGGAATATATACTATATATGGTTATATGTGGGGATGTGGATGCTGATGATGCCAACGACGACGACGACTGTGGCGACCCCACTGATTAATCGTTCGCACAGTGGAGAGCCTTACTCCCGGGTCAATCTCCATGGCGCCAATATCATGATGATCATCAGCAGCCATCGTCATCATCATCATTGCCACCATTGGCTGCTGTGGCAATATTTTTGTTTATTTTGATTCGTGCGACGCGAAAAACTGCTCTCGTAAATTTTGTTTCGTTTTTTTTCTGATTTTTTTCTTCCTGTTGCCAATGTTTGTTTTTATTTTTATTTTGCCGCTTCTCGTTTTGCATTTCCTCTTTTTTTGCTGGCAGAGTGTGTCCCCCAAACCATTTTTATTGAATTCCATTATTTATGCGAGAGTAAACAATATTGAAATTTTCACAAAATATTTTCAAAAGCGTCGGTGGCAGCAGGAGCATCAGCATCCATAAACATTTCTATTTGCATATTCATATATATATATTTTATGTGTGCAGGCATAGTACACTTTGGGGTTTAACTTAAAGCGACAGCCAAATGTTTAAATTTATGCGAATTTAATGTGAAAAACTATAGAAAAGTATAGAAATTTATATGCATTTAATTAAGCTACAATCAAGGATAAATTTCTGTTGTTTTTACTTAAAAAATTTATTTTTAGGAATTTTAGATAAGCATGGAATTTATTTATATTAAAAGTAAAAAAGGTTTCGAGGTAAATAAGTTGTAAAATTTGAATTTAGACAAGGGATTCTCTAATAATATTGAGACATACTTAAACCCTGCTGCTTTAATTAACATGCTCGACTTGACTATTATAATAAAATCCTATAAAGACAGAATTTTCCAGTCAAGAAACCTCTCAGAACCCATTTTTATAATTTGGTATAAAAATCTTAACCAATTTTTTTTCATTCTTCCCTAAAAATCTCATCATAAAAATTATATTTTCATATAACACAAAATTCTTTAAGAACATCCTCATCTTATATGAAAACCAAGTTCTTTCTAGAACCCAAAACAACGCTTTAACTCCCACAATATCCTCTCCGAATATCACATTCACCTCGACCCCATTTCCTTGTGAGTTGTATGTAAATCCAATCCAACCGGATGTTTCATATGCATGTATGCCAATGACAGATTGAATTTGTCGCGGCTCCTTGGCCGAATATTTTGGAATATTTAAATTGCAAACTCACCTGGTGAGCGTTCCACTGATGCATGAGGTCCTCGTAGCAGATCTGACATGCCTGGATCATGCCGCGCGGGTCCTTTGGCCGCGAACGAGCTGGCCTTGGATGCTGCTCGTTGAACAGCGGAAAGTAGGCCGCCGGTTGTCCTGGTCGTCCCGTCTCACGGGGCTTAACCGTGCTTAGCTCTATGAGGCTACCTCGCCGTTGCTCATCCCCACAAACGTAGCACACCTCGGTTATGGAGTTCTTGTCCGGCATGGAGAGGTCCAGGATACCCACCTCAGCCTGAGGCTGGCTGGATGGCATCGCTGCCGAAGCACCACTGACTGTGTGACGCGGAGCTGGCGGTGGTGCACTAGAGACGCTGGATGAATTTCGTAGATCCAGCACGGTGGCATTGTCATCTTCTAGAGTTGAGATGGGCGGCGGTCCTAGTGGTCCGCCACCGCCGCTGCCAGGTGAAGGCAGGGCAGTGTAGGGATTACCCTTATAGTGGCCCGATTCCGTGGTTCCTCCGCCGCCAGCTGTTGCCTGCTGCAGCAGATGATAGGCAGCCGTCTGCTGCTGGAGCTGCTGATACTGGGCAGGATGATAGGGCGCCTGTGCCGGGTAACTAGCTGCAGCAGCAGTGGTTGGAGGTGCAGGGCTTAGCTTGTACTTCTGCTGAGCATAGCCGCTGGACCTAATGGCCGGCGGTTCGCTGGGCGGTCGCGAAATGGGCGAGGCCACGGGCATGTCCCGCGATTGTGGCCTGCTCAGGTATCTGTTGTGGTTGCTCGAGGGCGTAGAGTTCCGGGGATAATAATCCCCACCGCCACCGCCACCGGCAGCACTGGGATTAGGCGAGGGTGAGGCATTCCTTGAGGTACTGAGGTGGTGATGATGCGACGACTGCTGCTGCTGCGGCGAATAGTGACGTGCGAGGGCATAGGGATCGCCGTGACCTTCGACCAGTCCATTTTGGGTGAGGTGCTCGGCACTCAGACCCAATACCTGAGCAGCATACTCGCTCTGGGTGGCCACATCTGCTCCTATATAGCCCTTGCCATCCACCCGCTTCATGTGGTAGATGCGCTGCAGCAGGGGCTTCTTCTGGCGCTCATACGAATCCCATTGCTCGTTCAGGGATCGAAAGCAGAGCATACAGGCCCACACGTACTCCTGGGCAGGTGACACACCTGCCACCCCATTCGGCGGCTCGTGACGCTCCAGGAAAGGAAAATATGACTCCCCGGGACGCTCGGGATTGTGGCGTATCCTCAGGGGTTGCGGCTCATAGCCACCATGACCACCGCACACAAAGCAAATGCTTATGGGCACATGATGATGATGTTCGGGTGGTGCTGAGGCTCTGCCCGTGGACTTGACGCCTCCTCCTCCTCCTCCTCCTCCTCCGTGTGCTGGATAGTAATGCTGGGCGGGATGTGGCGGATAGCCCAGGTGGTATTGCTCACTGGGTGTTCGTGTGCGATGTGCTGCTGCCGCTGCTGCTCCCGGCGAGGGCATCAGTTCCATGGGTGGATACGGCTGCTTGGTCGCTTGAAGCGTTCCAGGCGCCGAGGCCGGCGAGGGCGGTGTGGGCGTCGTTGCTGGCTCGGATTGCTGGCTGCCACCGCGAAGTTCATTCTTGATATATGCCTTCGCCTTTTCCATAATATTTGCAGCTGTAAAGGAAGAGAAAAATATTGAAGTTGAGTAAAGGAAAATGCTTTAAATTTAAGGAGAAATAAGAGTAAATTAGGTAAAAGTGGTGTTATCCAAAGCTCTGACTCAAGGGTTAGTAAATAATAGAATTTATTTATCAATTATAAAAGTAGGTGTTACATAAAAACAAATGATTTCGTAATCAATGCCTTGTTTTCTACATTTTTAACCTGAAGATCGATGATAAGACGAAAAAGTTATATTTTTACAGCTAAATATCGATGCATCAACGATAAATATCGATGTTTCTTTACCCCAAGTTCCCATTAAGTTGAAACCCAACTATATATGTATTAAATCACTCATAAGACTCCTCTAGTATTCAATTATTCCCCAGACCAGCCTCCCTCATATGCTCCACATGGCGTCTGTGTTGTGCGATCAGAAATTCGATGCTCGTTAATCGAACGATTGCCGATGGCGATAACCTATTTCAACGCGGGGCTTGCGATAACCCGGATCACACTGCGATCATGATCTCTGAGCTCTGGGCATCGATGTGGGAAGTGCGGTGTAGGTATAAATAAACAGCGGCGAATGGGAATGGAATAAAAATAAAGGAAAAATTATTCGCATGTTAAAGTGATTCGACGATTTGTCGGACGTTGATTCTTGTCTCTGGGTCGATGTGATTTTATTTGATTTGATTTTCTACACTTTTTGTTTTTGTGAATTTGTTTTTAAGACTCTTTTTTTTCTTATTTCCTTTACGATGCGGCGATGCGCATTTGTTTTCATTAAAATGTATAGCAATTTCAGACATGTGACGCAAGTCCGGCAGAGAGCGGTATAAAGAGCCTGATAACGAGGGCAGAGCGGAAAAAATCGGCAAAGAGGAATGCCCAGGGAATATATATGTATGTACATATATGCAATCAGATGTCCGAATCTGGCACTTTGGAGTTCCAGATGAATCTGGACCGGCGCCTGGCTAAATATATCCGATATTTGTTTATGGCGCACGGACCAGGTTCGAACCGTGCTAATTCGCTTTATCAAGTACAATATAGTATATAGTATATAATGCCAAATCGGGGCATTCGCTAAACAATTTTGTGCTGCCCTCGTTTAGCGAACACTTAATTTTCTTACTAATAATGATGATGATGAGAGAATGATTGTGAGTATTATCATCACAATGAAATCAGCAACAATTGAACAATAGTTGCCTTAAAATTTAAATTTTTTATCAAAATTATGCAATCATGTTATTTGCCCCGACTAATTAAATGTTTCATTATTTATTTACAAAGAATGCGCACAATTTTCCAGCTGTAATTTCAATGGCCATAATTGAGTTATATAATGTAAACAAAGGCTGGGGAGAAAAAAAACGGGAACTTTTTCATATTGCAATTACAATGATTTATTTGTGTGGAATTTTTATTGATTGTTTTTAAGAGGTGTGAGCAATTTATTTGGTTTTTTTTCAGTAAACAAAAACTTGTTTAAATAGTGGTTGCTGTAATTAATATTTAATATTTATTTCTGCTTATTAATTACCAATTCCTTTTTTTTTTATTTTAATGAGCTTTAAAGTTAATTTAAGCTGTTTAAAAGGTTAAAATTAAGGCTTTACTTATTACTATTTCCCGAAATAAAACCAACTGATTTAATTATACTTCTATAAAAAACCTTAAGCTTATGAAACTTAATATTTCTGTCTAAAAACTATTCAAATGTTAATAAAATCATACAAAATGTTAGTTTGTTTTTATATGGCCATTACTTTTAATTTATTTATGCGCATTTTTATTGATTTTTTTTGGTTTTTTGGGTGCTTTAAAGCCTGGTGTTCGCCATGGTTTTTGTTTTTCCAACTAGTAACTGCTGCTGCATGTGGGGAAAAATGCAGTTGCGAGCTCTCATATTTTTTATTTCTCCCTCATTTTGCTTGTGCAAGCTTTTAAGAGTTTTCCCCAGTTTTTTCTACCCTTTTTTAGGGTATTATAATTTAAGATTGAAATTTGTAACGCAATTCCGATCCTATAAATTACATATATTCCTAATCAGCATTAAAAGCCCAGCCAATGTGACCATTTCCACTAATTTGCTTTCAAAAATTTCTCAATTAAGACTACATTTCATTTAAAATAATTGTAATTCATTATTCAAATTTATTATCAATATAAATATAGAACTTAAAAAAAAAACTATCACAGAAAAGCTTTCCAAATTAAAAAAAATACATTTTTGGCATACTGATGATCGATCCCTGATCCAATTACAAACTGCAAGGGTATACAAACTTTTGGCTTTCCAAACTTAGCTTCCTTTCGTGTTTTATTTTGCAGTTGGGTGTTTGGATGTATGGATGGGTGGGTGTGTTCCACACACACACAATTTTTGCCAGTGGCCTGCACTTGAACATTGTTGCTTTTGTGTGCCGCCCACCTGCCTGCCTCTGGGCCCCTGTTTTTCCCCAGTCTCCCAGCAGTTGTTTTTAAAAACTTTTGTTTTTTTTCTGCAGCAGCTTACAGGAACATTTTTATGGCTCTCTTGTCCTTGTTTTTTTTTTGTGGGCGTGGCAGTTCTCGAACAAGTGAAATAGAAAACCCCACGAACCCATTTTTAAAGTTTCCTTTGGCTTTAAGCATTGAACTCACGCTTATCGAGGATGTTCTTGCTCCTGTTTTTTTTCTTTTATTTTTTTTTGTGTTATAGTTATAGTTGTAGCGGAAGTTGCCAGCAATAACAATAACAAAGGGTGCACAACTTTTCCAGGACAAGAAAGAAAAAGTTGCGCTGTTGGAGAAAAGTTTTTTAGCGTAGTTGGAAATTCTTTTCTCTTCTCGATTATATGCGGAGTTTTATTTTTAGTTTTCTTCTTGTTTTTTTTTTCTACTTTCCTACTAAGTTCTTCTGTGTTGAAGTGAGTTAAGGTGCTTAAGTTTTGGAGCGTCTTTATTGTTAGTCGCTTTTTATCATCTATCTATTTCTTTTACATATTTTTTTTTGTGCCAGAACTAAACGCCGCAGGGAGCTGCCTGGCAATGTAAGAGAGTTCTTCTTCGGTGGCGAAAAAATGTAATAATAAATCTGAGAATGAAATATGAAATTGCAATGTGCCAAAAAGGATGTTGTTGCATATTTCCACGGATGTTCATATTTCATATTTACCATCCGCACATTTTCTTTTGGGTTTTCGCTTGGCCTTTGATGCAATTGAAGTTACCAGCGAAATTGAATTTTAAAAAATTTGCATTGGACGAAAACAAGATGGAAAACGGAAACACAACCAGAACAAGAACGCAACACAAACAAAAGCAACGATAAAAAAAAAAACAAAAACAACAACTGAATGGACAGATAAATCCTGGCTGGCCAGCGAAAAGAACAACAACAACAACCACAACAGGAACCAAGCAGTATGACAGCTAGAGGCGGGGAGGGAGGCGGGAGCTAAAAATGGAATTTATTAAATAGCATTCCGCGCAATAAACTCTCGCAAAAAATACACACAACAAACACAGACACACACACACACTCGCATAATCAAATAAAACAACTTGGACATGCAATTTTATGGCAGGACGTCGGCTCCCTTTTTCAGCAGGCTTCTCTCTTGTCCCTCCTCCCGAACTCAAGCCAGCCCCTTTTGCCACTTAGTCCCTCCTCACGCAACGAAAACAGACATAAAAACAACAAACAAAAAATAAAATAAAATATGAGAGAACAAGCAAGAAAGTTAACTACGAAAAGTCGAAGTTTCTATACCCTTGCAGTTAAATTTAAAATTAATTATCGATGAAACAAAATAACAGAACCTACAAATGTTATGAATTGGTATTCTATTGTATTTTTAGAAATAATCTGTAAAATTTCTTGTAATTTTAAAGATGATTCCAGAAATATAGGAAAAATCTAACAAAATATCAAGGAAGTTCTAATTATTATGATGGAATTAAACTTTAATAGGTAATAATAGATAAAAGCATAAAACAAATTTCTTTAGTAATTATTTTGTATTACAGTTTACTAAAAGTGATATATAAAAACCGTTAAAATATATGTCCTTGCTTTATTACATTTATAATTCGTATCTTATGTCCATTTATGACACCCCACTAAAAGGCTTTTTTGGGATAGAGCCCCTAGCTTTCCAAATCAATACATTTCGATTGAAAAAAGTACCCCCAGAGAGTGTATAGGGTAAAATAACAATAAAAAAGACCGCGCACAACATTTTTTCCATTAAGGGCCCCCGAAAAAACGCACGGACAGCTATAAGGGGGGGGCTTTCAGGGATCAGGAGTTGGGGGCCCCTGAGCCGCCGATACAGGTTCTCCCTTTGGGCAAGGGGAATAAAGCCGAATCGAATACAAAAACAAAAAAAAAGGGTAAATTAATAAGCACGTCGCTCTTTAAAGTTCAAACAAAATGCGACGAAAAAGGAGACGATATAAATATATACACACACATGCACGACCGATGAATGAAATGCATATTTAATTATTGTGTAAATCATCCTTTTTATTATTTCGATTTTCATTTTTTTTTTATCGTGGGCTTCGTGCGTTTGTTTGTTTGTTTGCTGCTAATGGCGCCTGTCGCATTAAATAACCGCTTTAATGATAATTTAATTTCATCGATTTCACAAATAAAATAATTTGTTATTTAAATAAATGCATATCTGTAATTGTATTATTATTGGCTTGTGGCGTAGGTGAATCGCTGGGGTAATTGATAAATATATTTTTGAATAATTTAATGAATAATTGAAGATATGAATTTATATATTATAAGGATTCGATATTAGTTTCTTGAAAAGGTGTGCTTTAAGTACTCATTAAATAAATATAAATATAAAATATAAACTTTTAATAGCTGGTAAACATTTAAAAAAATATTTTCTTAGACTAAACCTGGGTTTATGCAACCTTTACTTGCAATATATTATAAGAACAATATTTCATGATACATTTGAGTTTGCAGCGGACATTTGTGATTGAAACCGAATGGAACCAAACTGTCAAGTGGGAATTGATTTAACTTAATTGAATTTTCAATTTGTCTGCCGATCCGGTAACCGGCAACCGGTTTCAACCAACCCAACCAATTGAGCAGAGACTGTATTTTAATATTCTAACTGATCGACGACGACGACGACGACGGCAGTTAATAAACCCCGATTGTTCCGATACTGACCTGTGCTCCTGGGTGCTTCGGCCTATTCCAGTTGACTTCTATTAATCCAACTCATGAGTGCTGCTCGTCGTTTTGTTGGTGGAATCGTTGTATCGATTTAAAAAAAGGTGGAAACCAGGTGAAACGTAGGAGCTTTGGGGGAATTAAAGCCGAATTTGGGGGGGGGCGGATTGAATAAGGGGTTTTAACTTCAGGAAAAACACATTTGGTTTCAGGCACTTTTCTGGACTTTCTTTTGGCTTCTTTTATTTGACTTTCTTCACTTGCTTTCGAAGCCTTTTTTTTAAGAGCACTAATGGAATTTTTGAATTGAGCAATTGTGTCGCATTATTTGAGGATTTATTCTTGTGTGGTTTGGATTCTGTTTGATATATATTTTGTTTTTGTGCTATTTTGCTTTTGCCACTGTACTTTGAAGCTGTAATACAAATTGTAATTAATCAGGTGTTTTTCTATTATTATTTTTTACTTAAGCTGTTTATTTCAGAGTGGTTTGCTTATATTTTCAATTGTAAGGGGGAAAACAAAATTGTTTAAATTAATCAGCTGGTTTGCAGTTTTTAATTTATTTTAATTGGTTTTTATGTATGTATATATATTTCTTGTTAGAAGTATATAACAGTATTAAAAGTATATAACAGTTTGGAAACCTTGTTTTATCAGCTGATTTTGATCAATTTATTTGTATTCCTATTGGTTAAAATTTAGGTTGAACAAATCTACTTCACACTTTTGCATTTAAATAATTTTTTATATTTATTAATAACTTTTTATTCAATTTCTAAAATTTTCACTTGATTGTTTATGACACTTTTATTATTCACTTTGTTTAATACGCAATTATTCCACATATGCTTCGTATTGTTATATTTTGTATTCACTTGTTTTCTTGAATTCTTAAGATCACTTTATTGTTTAATTATATTTGAGTATTTCTTTTGATATTCGCGCTTTTTTCTTTTTTGCTTTGTAAACATTTACAGAATTTACAGAATTCAGAACAACAAAAATTTCGCCTCATGGCCACTGCGCCGGCAGCGACGTCAACGTCGAAAGGCGACACCATTTCACCGGCGACGAGCGAAAGAGACGTAACGATTGCCGAAAGGTGTGAGAGTGAGAGGGAGTTGGTGGATCGAGATCACACGCTGCGCTGCAACTGTTGCCGCAGCAGCAGCAGCACCCGCAAAGGCACAAGCAGCAAAAACAACAACAAATTGTTTGAAAAAGTTACCACTTTTAATGCGACTTTTCGTAGCTGCGACCTTGGATTTGTTAGCTTTTAGAGCTGAACTCTTGGACTGGCGGCAGTCCCCATTGCTTTAACACCTTCAAAGCGCTTATCCAATTGTTTGCTTTTGCTTTTGCTGTTGCCTTTGTTGCTTGTTGCTGCTGCTGCTGCTGGTGGTGCGGGCTGCGGGCTGCGGGCTCTGTTGGCATCAGCTGCTGGTGGCCAGGTGGCACTGCTGCACTGTTAATCACTTTCGATGTATTTTAAACAATATTTACGGTATTTTCGCGATGTTTTAAGGTGTTAATCATAACACAAATTAGCGCGGAGGCAAAAGTATCTTGTAGAGGCACAATTTTTTCTGACCGTTTTCTCTGCCGACGTCGCGGCCATGTTGAAATAAACAGCTGACTGCAGCGCTGCCACATGTGATTTTGTATTGTCCCTAAAAAATACCAAAAAGTCAAGATTTCCCACCAAAAAACATCTTGTTTTCCCGCTAAATTTTAAAAATAAATTCAACTGAAACCAGTGATTTTTTAAATGTTTAAGTTCTTTTTAAAAAACTTAAAATGTACAAGTTTCAAAACAATTTATGTTCTTTTCTAAAATTACACCAAGGAAGTGAAACCCTGATAAAAACTGGCATAAACTTTCCTACAAAAGGTGAAGAAACTGGCGAAAAACCCCATCAACTTTTCTAAAAAGGTGGATAACTTAGTTGATCTAATTCGTATTTTGAGTATGACGGAAACGGAAGTGGCTGTATCGATAATATATATTTAACACAATCGATTTTATTTTCATATTCTAAGGTTCAAAATATTTCTGCAAAGAAATTAAATAAAAAATATATGTATTTAGTTTTAAATAGCCAATGGAAATAAATAAATAAATTCATTTTGAAGTAAATAACTTATGGCAACAAGCAAAAGTAGAGGGCAAGCCGCAGATATGGCTAATTACTCTGGTGCCCCATGGGTATCGCATATAAATAACCTAAATTGAGTGGACCCTACATAGTTTACTAATTAATTTGCATTGTTTTCATAAAAATTATGCATCTGGGGAGTAATAAAAAATAAAATCACATCCAAAAAAAGCTATATAAGCCCAGTCACCAAAAATATTTTGAATTAGTCGAGCAATACCATAAGTCAGTCGCGATCCCCGGCATAATGGTGTGTCCTTTTACATTTATCGGTGGACTCCTTGTTTTTTTTATCCTGCAATCAGCGACGGCGAATTGTTTCGAGTGCTACTTCTATAATACGGTGAATATTACGGCCAGTCAACAACTTTCCAATGGATCATACAGATACAAGGACATCCTAGTTCCTAAACATATGACTGTAGACTTTAACTACATAGTGTCGGAAAGGGGAATCATTGATATGGTGCCGGTCCACAAGCGTGGATGCGTGTGCCAGCTTAAACCATGCATCTGGATATGCTGTCGTTATAAGGACACGGGACCCAATGGCGAATGCAACGATGGGCTGATGGAAACCTTAACCGAAATCAATCCTTGTCTGAATGTGACTCTTCGAAACGGAACCGTTGCGAAAAGATACTTGCTTAACGAATTTCTCGTACTGAGACATACCATTCGGCTTGGCGAATGGTGGACAGACTCAGTGTACAAATTATTCGAGGTTCGTTGTCTTACTGTTCTGCATTTTCCCCACTAACCATAAATTCCTAGAATGGAAGTGTATTGCACAGGGGATTTCCACCCGGGATGTCCAGGGGGTATGACTGCATCCATCCGAATCAGTTCAGTTCAGGTGACAGTTCAGAGTCCTTTGTGGTTGCCATTCATCGCAATGGGTCCAAACCGAAGCCATCAGTAATGTTACCAGAAGAAAAAATGCGTAAGAATAATTAATATTTTACATTTTGAAAATCTGAGATATATTTTTTTCCCCAAAATTTACAGTTATTTGCCTTTCAGAAGTATTCTTGGTCCTTACTATCGTCGTGTATCTGTACGTAAAGAAGCTACGTAATTTGCACGGAAAATGCTTTATTTGCTACATGATTATATCATTTTTACATATAATTCATGCGTCCTTGACTTTTGTTTCAGTACCTGTTCAGTTGTGCAGTCTTATTGGTAAGTTCTTTGGCGAATCAAAGCGGAAAACTAACACTTTCTATTCGGAACTACAGGATATTGTCAGTACTTCCTTGACATGTGCAAATTCGCTTGGCTCTTGTCATTGACCCATCAGATGTGGAAGGGTTTTACTTCGACTAATCGATTAGACTCTCAACACAGCTTCCTGGCCTACAGCACATTTTCCTGGAGCACGCCGGCTATCCTCACTGGATTTGTATTTTTGATCGATCGAATTTGGGAAGACGAACCCAAAAGGGTGGACTGGATACCGGCTGTCGGCTGGGAAAGTTGTTATTTAAGGCGTATGTTTTTTATTAGTGCTATAATTTGGCTTCCAAAAAATACAAATAAATATACTATCTTTTCACAGCGGACTGGAGTTACATTATTTACTTTCAAGGACCATTTTTTACACTAATAGCATTAAACTCATTCCTTTTCCTATGGACAATTATCAGCATTGTAAGAGTAAAACTCTCACTTAGCTACTTCGTCGACCAGGACGAGAGGGCAAAGATCCCAACAAGCTCGGAAATGCCACCGTAAAATATACTCGGTAATTTTTATTTTGTGATATTTACAGTTTTCCTCTAATTTAAGGTACAAAATGTTTTTACGACTATGCATAATCATGGACCTACAGTGGAGCGTGCGTATAATTTCGTACTTGGCAGATTTTGAACATCTTATAAGGATATGTGATTACTGTGACCATTCCATTGGCATTATTATTTTTGTGCTGTTTATTCTGAAGCGCAGCACGATTCGGTTGGTTATAGAAAGGTGAGTTTTATACAATTACATTTGATTTTTTATTAATTCAAATACATTTTTTTTTAGAATTCGAAGTAACAAGTAATTTCAGGATACTTGGATACGATTTAAATAAGAAATTATATAGATGTATGTGTAGACTAATAAAGGATCACTTATCCTGAACTATCTATATTTAAAGATATTTATAAAAACTTTTTTTCTTAAGTTTTGTCGTTTATTTAAATACTTTTTTGATTACTTTGATATCTTTATTTATCAAAGTAAGCAAAATAAGCAGTCCTTTATTAGTCTATTTTTAAAAGAATTCCTTAGTTATTCATGCTTTGAAAATTATTTTACAGAGTCTCAATATTTATAGAGTCTATGATAGTAATAATTTGGAAATTCAAAATATTATATAAATTCTTATTAAGTCTGCCATAAAAAAAATAAAATAAACTTGTTTTAAGTAAAAATATTTTGAAATAAAGATGCTAAAAAAGAGTATAAAATCGAAGCAGAAGAAGAGGGAATTCAGCGGAAATGGCTAATTACTCAAGTGCCCCATGGGTACCGGCTACAAAAAACTTAAAATTTGGTTGACCTGACAATTAAATATAATTTCTTTATAAATTAGCACTACTTTCATAAAAAGTGTGCATTTGGGGAGTAATAAATAATAAAATAATAAACATATAAAATAAATAATAATAAATAAATAAAAAAACATTCAAAATAAGCTATTAAAGTCCAGAAAATCACAGCTTGTAGATGTGATTGTTCTAATGTCAGGTCAGTTTTGAATATTATTTTATTATTTTAATTCTTTATTTTTATTCTACAAAATCTATGATAGTTATAATTAATTGACATTTAAAATATTATTATTACTATATATAAGAGTAAACAACTTGAGGACAGAATGCTTGCCACAGCTTTTCCATTTTCCCATTTAAAATTAGGCAAGAAAAATCCCCCAACAGGTAGGCTCTTTCCTAATGTATTTCAAAATTTCAACGTAAAGTTTATTTAAGCAAAGCGTATAACAATATATACACCCATCGCAATGTTGAAAAATCACTATATGCTCCTAACGCTCATCTTGGGTAAGTTTACAGGCTGCCTAATCTAAAATTAATTATTATAACTTGCAACTCCACAGCAGGATTGAGCATCTTACCTTTAATTGTCGATGGATCTGAGGTTCCAGATCTTCCAGGCAATGGCACATTGGTGAAGGCCCCAGATCTTCCAGGCAATGGCACCTTAATGAAGGCTTTCTTGCCAAAACAGCAGCTGAATAAAAATATGAATATATCGAAAATCTCAAGCAAGCGTCGGCGCAGAATAATTGCAAGGAAAAAATTTGCCAGGAACTTGCATAGAATGACAGTTCCTCTCCTGGGAGCAATCGATCGGGTACCTAAAATTTTAAAAGATCTCCAATTAACTGAAGATACCAATTCAACGAAAAAATTCAACATAACAAACTTGATCAAACGCATGGATGAAAATAAACCAAGGGAGTATGCCCAGCTACTGCGGATCTTTATCCAATATGCTGGTAAGGAGCACAGTTTCCTTATGACTTCCACTCAATTAATTATAATTCTATTTATTTTCAGTGAAAGATTTTTGGGGATTGTTGACCAAAAGGAAAATAATAAGAGTCGATGAGATGACCTCGAATGGGGTATATGAAACCGGATGATATTTTGTTTCTGAGAAAGCACAGTATTCTTTATTTCCAAATTGGATTTTTGTTTTTTTTTTTTGGGGAGCAGAAAAGAAATTAAGCACCAAACTTGTGAAATTATAAGTGAGAAAAATGTTGTAGAAGAATTTGTAAAGAAATCCTTTGGGAGGATTAACAAATATTCCAGTTGAAGCATTCAAAATAAATGAAAAATAAAATAAAAACACATAACGTTTTACATTTATGTTTTTTTTTTCATTGGTTTTCTTTTATATATGTATATATATATATAGGTATATATGTAGTATAACATTGTTAACATTCATTATTGACTATTTAATATCCGCCGCAGAGATACTTTTCGTGTTTCGTGTTCTGTTTTTGTTTTGTTAGATTTGTTTTGTTTTTTTGTTTTTTTTGCAGGTACTTAGTACTACTTTGCTCCTTGGGTTTGCGATTATTGTACGCTTGTCCTATATATTTATAAAGTATATATATATTTACGATGAGAAGTGGGGGGTTGGTTGGGACAGAAAGAATACTAAAGATTTTTAGGAGTTAATAAATACATCTCGAGTTTAGTTGGTAAAATTGCTAACATTTAGTAAGTAACTATGTTGTACATTCAAGGGCTAGGCTACATATATATATATATATATATCGTATAAGGTATCGCTGATCTATAACGATCGTAAATATATATATATATCTGTGTATATGAATATGAAACAATCTGCAGTTATAGATTCTAGGCATAGGCTATGCAGTGAAGTCTTAGACAAGTTTGAATAGCACTTTCTCGAAGTCCGTACATCTATAAATATATAGTAAATATCGTGTGTGTATATAGCTAGCATCTAGTTTAGAGTTACAGTTAAATTTAGAGTTACATTTAATGTTACAATTAAAGTTAGAGTTACATTTAATGTTAGAGTTAGAGTTACAGTTACAGTTTTCAGTTGCTTATATCCATAAAATACTTGAGTAAAGATAGAGCTAAGATTGTTGACAGACTGACTACTCCTCCTAAGCCCTTTTTTAACCACCAAGAAATTCTGCTGCTCTCTATCGCTTGCTTGGTTTGCTTTTGTTCCCCTTTTTTAGGTTGTGGTCATAGAATATTAGTGGATCAAGTTGGTTCTCAGACAATCGGCACGCACACCCATTCCATCAGCCGGAACAGCAGCGAGCACAACCAATTCTAGGCAGCCGTTGTCACCTTTGGCTGTCCCCCAGGTCCTGTTGCCTCGGCACTAGCTCCCAGCATTCCACTTGAAGTGGTCGCCATGTCCGAGGAGAGTTCCTCCAGCTGCAGTTCCTCAAACTCTGTGGCTTGACCTTCGCCACTGCTGCTGCTGCTGTGGTTGATGGTGTTGGTGTTGGTGTTGGTGTTAGTGGTGGTGGTGGCACCGCTGCCGGATTGGCTGGTGCGCAGCTCCGGCGGCAGATAGATTTTGACCACGCTGGTAATCTTCACACGACAATTGGGACAGTTGCTGCATCTACAATTAGAGAACAAATATTTATATTAATAAAAGTCTCCACAGTTTCATAACTCTTCTCACTCACCTTGCAGCACACTGGGCACAGGCAATGACGTGACAGCACGGATTGAACACTGTGTTGATGGCACGGTCCATGCAGATCTTGCACTGCATGGCCTCCGATATGCGCGTGTCCACGCAGCGCTCAATCGCCGCCTCACGCGCCTCCTTCTCGCGTATGGCCAAATCTATCTTGCCGGCCATGGAGCTGCTGCTACCCGCCAATGGCATCATCATTGCCCCGAAGGCATCGGCCCCACCGGCAACGGCACCGCCTCCTCCACCGCCACCCGCGGCAGCTGAGCTGCCTTCGGCTCCCTCCGCAGCCAACTCAGTCAACAGATCGCCACCTCGTTCGTGCAGTGTCCTCCTGGCCTGATCGTGCACCTCGCGACAGGTGTGTTGGATGTCGAAAACATAACGCTTGCCCAGTTCCGTATTCTCCGAGAACATGGAGGCAATGGTGCCCTTGAGGTCACGGGTAAACTGATTGGTCACCACACCTCGCACCTTGTCGCACACATAGAAGGCATGACGCTCGGTGATGGAACGATAGAGTCCTGCGGCAATGGGCTGCTTGGGCAGCTTGATCTCCAGCTCCTTGCGATCGTTGTGATCGTCCACGTACTCCAGCTTGAAGGTGCGACGCAGCGACTTGGCCGCAGCAATGGCGCCAAAGGGGATGCTGTGGAGAAAGAGTTTTTGGATAAGTTGGGGGTTTCTTTTTGTTGTTAGGTGTTGAAGGATTCAAGTTTCTTAACTTGAAAATTGGTCAGTTAGGCTTTGTTTTAATGTATTTTTAAATTAGAATATAGATTTAAATTTTGCTCTTTAATTTAATTTATTTCTTTAAGCAATTAAAATTGTTTATATACAAGAATTACTTTAAGAATTTGTAAAAATAATAATATAAAATATTCTTACAGAAGCAATTGCTTTACAAATATTTTTTATACGAAAACTAACCTTGTTTTCTTTTATGATCTCTGACAAGGTTTATAGTAAGCTCTTACAAAATTACTAAATACCATAATTAAAGTTAATGGCCCAGAAAAAAAGTGGGTTCTATAAAAAATTCCCCTCTAGATTGCAATAATTTTATGGACGGGGGAACCCCATTCACAGAATTATTAAGTTAAAGTTAATTTAATGACATTTAACCTTTTGTTTAAATACATATTTAATTCAACTTTGTCTGGCTCTTATTATTTTTATTATTTCTCCTTGAACTTTAAGAATTTATAAACAAAACTTAAAGCTTTCTTTTAAAATTTCACAATAAATTTATAAACAAAGAAACTGCTTATTTATTTAAGCTTCTAAAAGCCAAAGAGATCTTCTAAAAATTCAAGTTAGTTGACTCCCAAAAAGCTTCTTGTTCTCTTTAAAACTCACCTCTGTTTCTCACCCCCCCGGCAGACGGTGATGCCGTGGGCTCCCACCGCTATGTCACAGCGGGTGGCACTCTCATTGGTGGTCACGCCACTGAAGAGCTCCTCGCCATAACCCTCGAGATCCTGGATGGACTGTAGAAGCCAGTACTTGGCCGACTTGAGGCTCATCTGTAGCTTGGCCAGTTTGCTGTGTTCGATGGCAATCTGACGCAGGAAATCCGCTGGCGGCTCACCTTCCGAGCTGCTCGGCTGGATCAGGTACTCCTCGTACATGCGCAACTGATTGCTGGCCAGGCGCTCATCCAGTCCCGTCTGACTGCTGCTGTTGCTGGGACTGCTGGAGCTGCTGTTCGAATGCGTTTGCGAGCAGGCGGATGTAGAGGCGGAGGCGGAGGCTGAGGCTGAAGCGGATGCAGATGCAGATGCGGAGGGCGACGGCTGAAGACTGCAACTTGTGGTTGGATTGGCAGCCGGCAGCGTTGTGCAGGTCTCGATGTGTTCCATGGACTTTTGCTTGGACAGGCGACGCTTCTTGAAGCTGAGGACATGCTCCTTCTCCTTGCGCTGCTGCTCCACTCGCTGCTGCTGGGCCTGCTGCTGTTGCTGTGCCTGCTGCTGGGCCAGCTCACGGCGCATCCTCATGGGACACTCTGCCCGCAGAGATGCCTCATTGAAGCGCAGACCATCGGCCTGGCAGAGCAGGGCAGCCAGCTTGGCCGCTCCGCTCCAGTCGGGCGCAGTGAGGCGACCCTCGAGGAGATCTCGACGTGCTTGCATGTAAAACAAATTGCGGACACTCTCCTGGAGGATAAAGTGTACTGGCACCCAGAATTTGACGCGCAGAGCCAGCATCAGTTGGATGCCACTGCCACTGCTGCCGCTGTCGCCGGAGAGTCGGTTGCGCAGGTTGATCCATTGGCGGGTGCGCGACTCCTTCTGGTTGGGCGTCCAGTGTTCCAGGCCAAAGTATTCCATTTCACAGATGATGTTCAGGGCCAGACAGACCTGGAAAAGGAGAGGAAATACTAGGTTTAGTTTTGTGTGAAACATTAATAAAAATTTATGTATTTAAAACCCTAAATTAAACATATTTAAAATATATATTTTATGGCAAACAAAGCTTAAATGTTAAGATATTTGAAACCATTTAAAAAGCTAACAGAAAGTAAGTAAGCTTATTTCAAGTAATTTATATCTGTTGCAATTTCTCTGGAAAAATATGAATCAAATATGATAACTCTTAATGAAATTTCCATCTAAAAATGTTAGAAATGCCTTATATCTTCCAATTTTGTCGCCAGATGTATGAAATTGCTTTAATATCAAACCCGCATGGAAATAAGTCGAAGGAAAACATTACAAACATGTGTTTCAAAGAGCCTAAAGTTGTTAATATAAGAAAGAGTACCTTATTAAATCCAAACTCTATGAAAAACAAGACTCTAGATATTAAAAAAGGTAATTAACTCTCCAGCATTGCAGTTGCTTTGTCCTAAAACCCGCAGGAAATTAAAGTTTAATCTTCGCTTGGCGAATGTACATCCCGCTTGAATGTTTTTCAATCTATTCTGGATCAGCGACTTATCAATTCAACTTGACAGAGCCTGTCAGCGACATACACAGCGGCCCAACCATGTCCTGTCTCCAGGCTCCAGGCTCCAGTCTGTGTGTCCTATCTCCTCATTCCTATCCCTCTCCCTGTTCCTAGAACCCAATCCCAATCCCAATCCCGATCCCAGCGTTGTCATGACAGCAGCAACATCCGCCACAACTGCTCCTGGCAAGTGGATGCTTGGCTGGATGGATGGGTGGATGCTGGGTAGCAGAGAGAGAGATGAAATGAGATGAGATGCTGCTGTGGGAGCGTGGGAGCGTGGGAGGGCCTGGCTTCTACTGTGGATGCTGTGGTTTCCAGAAATATTTGCTTATGCAACGAGCGTGTCATCGTTTCGAATGGAACAAGTTCAAATGCTGGCGGCAGCAGCAGCAACAACATCCTTATGTGTTCCATAATGCTGATGATGAGGCTGCTGCTGTCTCTCTGTATGTCTGTCTGTCGGTTGGCTTTAACAAGTTGCCTGCCCCAATGCATTTCAGTCCGATTCCCCAAAGGCACTTGCATTGGCTGGGCACCGAAATGAAATTTCAAAACGTCAAAAACAAACAAAAATACAAATACAAGGAAAATGTGCTTGTTTTTTGGGATGAGAGGGAGAAGAGGCAGTCGCCTGAGGCTTACCTCTAAGTATTCCCATACCCAAAAAACTTCCCTTACCCCGACAGCACTTTGCATAATGAGATATACATATGTACCCACCTATACTTTTATGTATATATTTCACCGAGGCAACAAGTTGCTCACGCATCAACGCCCATTTTACACATTTTTTTCCCCGTTTCCAATTAGGCGAAACCGCACAAAAAACACGACAAAAAAAAAGAGAAGAAAAGGTGAGTTGAATGGGGGCAGGGAGGCTGTAAGAGGATGTGCTTAAATTTATGAGTGGAATTATTAGCCATTAAAGTGAAATTTGAGACAATTTTTTCTAGTTTCCGTTTCCGTTTAGCATTGTGAGGGTAATTTTTTCTTCTTTTTATGCTTGTGGCATTCACTGGCATTCTTTTCCGCTTTGGAAATGTGGTTACAACTTGTGATTATATGACTTAATATTTGGAAAAGTCCTTAAAATACTTCAAGTAAGCGAAAAGTAAGTAAGAAATGTGTTTATTAAACTCTCATTTTAACATCTTAAATATTTCCCACACAGGTTACCTTTTTCATGTTTTAATAAGCTGGAACTGTGCTAGTTTTTATGAATTTTAAATATTTTAATTAAGAAAGTAAGTAAGAAAGAAAATATGGACGTGAAAAAATACGTTTACTAAACTCCAGAATTAATACCTTAAATATTTCCCAAATATTTAATATTTTATATGTTTAATGAAACCAAGAATATACTCCAATGAAATGTCTTTTTGCCCTTTGAAAACCCAGTCCTGTCGCAGAAGCACCTTGCCAAAGCCTAGAGCCTGCCTTTCACCTTGAACAAAGGACATCATTCTCATCGTGAAGGCAAAGTGAAACCCAATTCGCCAAACGAATCCACTTCAATGGCACTTTTGGACTAATTAAGACGACAGATGTTGTCGTCAGTTTTGTGGTTTGCAGTTTTCAAGCTGAGCTCCCATAGTCGAACGCAATTAATTAATCAAGTACGCAGATCAATTTACATGCCACTCGAGTCGAAAGTGGGCGTGGCAGCTTAGTAACGGTTGTTAGACAGGCGACAAAGCGACAAGGCGACGAGGAATTTGATGTACAGCTGAGCCGGAGACCAAGGAGGAGGAAAACAAGGAGACTGCCATGGAAGGGCATTAAATTCATGGCCATCATGGGTAAGGGAAGGCATGCGGATACGGATACGGATGTGGATGTGGATGTGAATGTCGTGGGTTGCCGTTGACAGAAGCAGTCGGAAAGCGAATCTAATGAAGCCTCTCGAGAGCTCCCCTCACAACTCACAACTGATATCTCATACTACGGATCTGCCGCGAGCGGAATGTTTAACAGAATTTAGGGAATCAACAGCGGATGGAAATGGTAAATCGAAAATGGCAATGGCAAAGCCAGATGGTGCATAAATCCCTCGGAACGTAATGGTTTTTATTGTTTTTCTGATAGAACTAATTAAATTTCCTAATGAAGTGAACTCTGAATGTAGAAGCACTTCAGGGTCAATGATCCGCATTTTGTTTTCGAAATAAACCAAAAGACTATAAATAAACAAATTTAATGGAATATCTGATATACAAATAGTTAAAATATGCGCTTTTTGGCAGTCAAATTAATTAAATTCGATTGAAAATTAGCATAAAGACTTAAAAATAAGTATTTTTTGGTTAAAACAAACAAAGAAAAGTACATTTTTAAATACATAATATTTTTAGAAAGCTTATTACTTTAACAGAATTTTATTTAAATTCATTTTTGTATGAAATATTAAGTATACGCCTTGAAAATTTTTATCTATACAAAAATATCAAGTATACGCCCTGTTGAGTGTGAAGCACAACGAAGCAAAGCTTCAATGGGAGGTTAACAAGGATGGTAACTTGAACATTTAAAATTTTAATTTCAATTATTATAAAAATATCAAGTATAAGCTTTGATAATTTCCATTTAAACAAAAATATCAAGTATACGCCCTGATAACTATTTATTGTTTGCATCTATCATTCTTTGTCCTGCCACAAAATATGATTTTATCGACAAAAAATTCTTTAAATTATTATATTTGTATATAATTAGCAACCCGTTTTTCCCGCTCGACCATTAATTTAAGCATTTTATTCCAATTAGGCAACACATTCATCCCCAACAACAGCAACAGTTTCTGTTCTGCTCATAGAAATATTCTGCTGGTCGCCGGGGCATTTATTTCGAATTATTTCGAATTTTGTGGCTTGGAGAGCGAAAACGTGGCAACAGGCGGAACCAAAAAGGCTAAATACATGAACATATTGTGTGTGTGTACACTCATTCACCGCAGAAATAATATGGCAACAAAAGCAACAAAAAAAATATATACTGAAAATCGTTGCCGCTGTCAAGTGCAAAGTCCACTTTTGTGGATTTTTTTTTTCGCTAAAATTAAATACAACACGAAAGCGAGCTGCTAAATGCGAGACGTGAACCGATTTTTAGAGTCAACAATAGCAACTACAAGTCGGGAATGGGATATATGTATGTATACATGGATAAGTCAAAGCTGAGCCCTGACATAACCAAAAGTTACGGAATCTTCGAATTAAATCCACCCCCGCAGATGATAATGCTTCTTGCCACTCCTCCTGATTATAATACTGCCCTTGGCAATGCCATAAAGGCTTATTTGCAGTTATTGCCGGGTGATTTTGGGGGCTTTTACTATAGCTCGTAAAATCGCGGGAAAGCAACAAGCATGGGAAGAAGATACACCAAACTATCTACATCTGTTACTTTACTTTTTTATGGGGGAATCTCTTGAGATATTTGTTTATATTTGTTGATATTTCATTGGGGCTTATTTATAGTTATTTATTTTCAATTTTGGGGTCATTTCCTTTTAGTTTTGAGGCCTGGCAACAAGCTAGAAAAACTATAAAAAGAGTGTTAAATTATACACTTGCTTTTAATTGAAAATAAAAAAGAGTTTTTACAAGAAACTTAAAGATTTAAAAATTGTTTAACTTATTTATAGTTATTTACCTTTTATTTTGTAAATAATAACCTTAAATTGTTTATTTTGTTTACTCAATTTTTACTCAAGTTTTATTAGAACCCATAAAGTTGTTTGTTTCTTTAGAACACCCCTATAGGACCCCTTAAGAATATTTTAAAATATATTTTCAAGTAAACACCTGCTGTAACCAATTTCATTGAGTTTATTTATAGCTTAAAAATGGGGAATATACACACACACACACACACACACTTCCTTGACCTTTTAATTATTTTCTTTTTGTACAAAGCAACAAGCGTGTAAAATGACATGCCTTCTCTACACCTTGTCCGGTGGCTTAACTGCTGCTTTTGCCCCCTTTTAAGAGTCTTAAGAAGCGCCCCAAACTCAAGAGCAGACTTAAGAGAGGGAGTGCTGGCCAAAGGTAAACAAAGCAAAGGAGCCACGAATAAAAAAAAAATACAGTGTAACTGCCAGATGGGGAGAGAGGTAAAGCGTGAGAAAGAAAAGAGCGTCGCTCTTTTACAGACACAACAATTGTAACCGTGAGAAAGAGAGAGATAGGGGAGCCTCCGACAGGGGGGCCTTAGAGGGGGATCCGAAGGGGGAGGGGCTGCTATGACTAGCTGGCAGCAGAAAACCCGACTGCATTGGACTTTGGACCCGAGTCTTCGAAATGCCAATTGGACTTTGGACTGGCACTCGCCTAGTGAGTGTTGTGTGTGTGTTGCTTTGTTGCTGTGCCTCAGTTGCTGCTGCTGCTGCTGCTGCTGCTGCTGCTGCTGCTGCTGTTGCTTCTGCTGTTGTTTCTCCTGCTCTCCGGCTGTGCTGTGTGTTTGTTATTATAATGTTTTTGTCACGTCGCCGATCGCTGTGTGGCTTGGCAACTGTATATATATTTTTTTTTTTGGATTTTGTATTTGCTTAGTTTAATGCCCAACCGAAATCGAAAACTGTAACTGAATTCGAAGCCATGACGTCAGATAGAGAGCCGTACTTTGTACTTTGAACCCAGAGGAGAGGTGAAAAAGCAAGGGAGAGCAAGGCAAAAGAGTGAAATTTACATTTAGCGATTAAAGGCTGATTAAATGCATTTAGAGCTCAACACGTGCAAATAAGAGAAATGAAAGCAAGAGAAAAAGCAGCTAAGCGAGGTGATCTTTGGCAAGGCTGCTGCTGTTCCTGCTGCTTCTGCTGCTGCTGCTGCTGCTGCTGCTGCTGGTACTCCAACTCTCTTTCTTCTGGCAATTGTTTGCAAACGAGATAAACAAACAAATCGACAGATGGAAGACTATAAACGGTTAGAACTCGTTCGCGTTTTTCACTCGTTTTGCAGGTCATGCGCTTATAGAGTGATCAGTTCCACCGCTCGGCTTCCCCACTGCTCCATCGCTGACAGATGGATCTACGGAGGGGCAAAGCGAAGAGCAGGCTGCACCCCTTTTTTTATAGAAATAATTACACAGAAACAAAAAATGCAGCAACACTAGCAATTTTAATGGAATATTTAGGGTACCAAACATTAAAATGATTTTTTAAAATAAATACAAAGAAATTATGATAATAATACAAAATATTTAAATATAAATATAATAAATCAAGCATCCCAAATCTCATAAATCTAGATCTTATATTTTCCCTATTTATTTAACTTTCTTAAATTTTTTCTACATTTTTCTCCGTGTTTATTGGGAATGAAAATGCACTGAAACTGGTTCGATGCTGGGAAATTGGCCATAAATTGCACTTAATTACTTATGCACCGAGACAGACTGGAAAGGGGGACCCGGTAGAGGTATGTAGGAACCACCACGTGCTCGGCATGTGCACCACCTTATAGATGAGGTACCCGTCGTCTTTATCAACCTGCCCCCGCCTTCAATTCCCCATAACTGTTTCACGTTCGGTGGCCGCCTTTTTAATTGCTGACGTGAGAACCGGCGGAATGTCTCTGACAAATGGTGAAAATGGAAATATATAGTCCATATGGCCAGATAGCGGATGAAATATGGAAAGCGAAAAGCGAAAAGCGAGTGCAAGTACAAAATAATTGATGGAAAGTCTGGACCTGGACCACCGGGTGGTGGTGGTGATGGTGATGCAATTAGCAGAGGGTAGAGATCGAAATGTCAAGGTGCGAGCATGCTACTGATGCAACACTTTAAAGCTAACAAATCAAAAAGGTGCTTCTGGAAGTGGCTATTTATAAAAAAAAACAAGAATCGAAAGCTTGGTATTTCCAGAATATTAATCATTGAGTGACTCGAAGTGAATTAAAGCTTACTAAGCAAATATTTATATCACAAAGAAAAGATATCTAAGATCATGTTTCAAAATACCAATTAAATAATTATTAAAAATTAAATTATGAATAGAAATATTAGTTTTCATACTTTTTCAAGTATTTCAACTTAAATTCAATGTTATCTGATATCTTCTCTTTATACCACTTGAACTATTTCAATGAAATCATCAAAAAATCGGTCATAAACGAGTTCCATTTCAACCTGATTACCCTATGTAAGCCATAAATTGAAGATCAGCAAGAATTGGTTCGGTTAAAATATAGAAAAAAATATATATATGCAACCCCTGCAGTTCCTATGTGCATTATCTATGCCTCAATCTGGCAAATTGCATTTCTATATATAGTATAAGAATACATTATCAACAAGTGTGCCAACCTTCGCTTCCAACCTTCGGCACCTCAATCACAAAGTTGCTTCGCCAATTGAATTTTCCTTTCCATAAGAAAGCGTCATTGCTGTTACTAATGATAGATTTTCTATATTATTATTTCTTTATTATATTTCCCTAAAAGTGATTTAATTTAAAATGAAAAGAAGAAACAAGAGGCTAGGCAGTATTTTTAGTTCCTATGGGAAACTATACGAAACTACAGTGTAAACTCTTAAAATAAACAATTTATAATAAAACCTCAAATAATAAATGAATATAAATACTTTTAAAATAATTTCTAAAATTATTAAGCTGAAGAAATGATTACTTTAATAACCCAAAAGGTAAAATCCAATTTTGTATCTTAAAATCTCACAGTAAAAAGAAGCTTTACCCTTCTTTGTTCCTAATAAAACATTAGCACGTGTGTGTCTCTTTCTTTCTTACTCCCTGTCTCTCTTCCACTATCTGCTTCTCTCTCTCTCTCTCTGGGTCTAGTTGGTGGGCAAAGAGAGTGTTGCACTTGCATTTTATTTATTTTCTGCAGCAGGCCTAGCAGCAGCAGCAGCAGCAGCAGCAGCAGCGACCGACTGAACATTGGACTTTGATCGTTGGCCATAAATTTAATAGCAAAAACGAAACAAATGGTAGAAACAAAACTTAAAGCTAAAAACAAGAAACAACAAAAAATTCTAAAGCATTCAAAGTGCACACTAAAAATGCAATAAGAGCAGAAAAAGAAAAAAAGAAAACAATTACAATTACAGCGGGCGAGTGTTTTTAATGCCATTTCATAACCGCAATTAAAAAGCTAATGAATATGGATTGTTCTGGGAGGAAATAAAAGTCCTTGCTGATGATGGTTAAGTATTATAATCAAGGACACTTGAAAAAGGTTCTTAGGGTTCTTAAATATTAATGGATAAGTTTAGAGAGTTTTTAGGGTTTTAATTTGGTTAATAAAAAAGGTTTTGGGGAGTTTAACCTAAATACTAAAAATGATTGAAATACATTTATTAGTTTATTATTTTCTCGTAGAAATAAATAAAGACCATTCTTAAAAAATTCACTAAGCCTACACTCATATTTTTAAGCCTTGCAATATTCTTTCTACAGCTTCTTCATCTAATTCTTTTTTATACTTTATTTTCACTCAGAATCATGGGGTTTTCTTGTCACTGATCTCTTTGTTGGAAAGTGTGCCACTTGTCTCCTTCGCTGACATTTCCCTTGGAGTCTCTCATACCCGGGAATGAGTCAAGTTTATGGAGCCATTAAACTCTCATCGCCCTGCTGCTGTACATATATACATATAATTTTTTTTGGCCAATTATATGGGTGGCCCCAATTCGCTGAGTGATCCAGTGTGTCCGTCTTCCTGCATTTTTAATGAAAATGCTGCTGCTGCTGCTGCTTTGCGAGTCGCTCCTCCGACTGTTTTTAGCTGCTTTGGCCGACGTATGTACGTGACTTTTGGCACAGCCTGCCAAAGCGGCCAAAACGGTTGCGTCAACGGCTAAAAGGCAGCGTCAATTGCAAGAGGAGGCTGCACCAAGTCTTAAATAAAAATCATGATGTATGTATATATACTATACATGTGGATGTTTGTGTGTTTATAAAAAAAAATCAGGGCAGCCAAATGAAAATATATGTGTCCTGTGCATATTTATGCAGAAATGTGTGTCCTGGCAGTTGCCATAATTTTTCTCGTCCTCCTCGCGTTTTCCATGTTTTCTTTTTTTTTTTGTTTGTATTTTTTTTTTTATTTGCCGCTCTGTTGTTTTGGTTTCGTTAAGTATGCGTCATTTTCAGTGGCTGCCACTTTTTGCGTGCGTTGCGCGAAAATGCGGAAAAGCCGCAGGGCTCCCTTGTACACTAGCCCTCCTTCCTTCCGCTTTTTTTTTATTTTCCTTTTCCCCCTTGGAGAGTTGGCTGCAGTGCAAACAAGTCCTTTACAACAACAACAACAACAGCAGCAGGAACAGCAGCAGGCCAAATAAGCATGCAAATGCATTACATTGTAAATTATGAGAGCGGGAAAATGAGGACTTTTCCAGAACCCTAATTAGCATGGCGCATTCCCAATTGCCGGGACGTGATGCCAGATTATCGTGACTTAACTTTGTGGCCAAAACTCTCGAGAACTGGCCAGGATTAGAGCATTAAATAATAAACTTTTTTTTACCAATTTTTGGGTGAACAAATGAATAGTTTTCATGGTTTTATGGTAATTTTTTAGAGCATTTCAGGTTCTAGAAAGGGATTGTAATTTTTCACAGCTCTTTAGTTTTTTAAAAAGATTTTTTAACTGACAAAAAATAATATCCTTTCAGAGAGCTGACTCCCACACAAATTCTCTTGAACAAATCTAACGAATAATCACAATTTACTGTCCCCAAATTCCTTTCAAATTCCAAAGATATTAGCTTTGTTTCTGTCCTGAAAATATAGTTTAAAAATACTGCCAAATATGTTGGCAAAATTTACAAAACAATTAATTAAATACTTTATTTCTTTGCTGCCCTAAAAACAAGCTTTCTACATTCAAATAAAATATTCCAAAGACATGACAGAAGTTTTTCCCCCCAAGAATGTGAGCTCTTATTACCAAAAACCCACTATAGTATCAGTTCAAGCCATTTAGCAAAGTCAACTTCGGGTGGGGGGAGAAACTAGGAGGTAACAAAGTTGGCATAGCAACCGGAATTCTACTCTCTCTTCACCCAAGGAAATATTCTATTTACACAAAAACACTCATTTGATTTCCATACCATTTTCTAGACTCTTGGAATCACATTTGCAACTTGATAAATTACATTTTGCCTAAATGAAATGTTCAGAGAGGAGAGTGGGTTTTGGGGAATGAGAAAAAGATTTGTGGAGGCGGCGGCGGCGGCGAAACTTTTCCTGGCCAACAATGAAAGGAAAACTTGGCGAAAAGAATGTCAAGTGCACATACGAGAGCCAGAAATGGAAATGTTGTGGAATTTTAAGATGACGAAATGTGTGTTTGCTGCGGCCAGGAGGAGGATGCATGCATTCCCCCCACAAACACGAAATGCGGCACTCAGAGTGAGTCAGAGGTCAGGGTCTTGCAGACCACAAAACTTGGACAATTGTCGATGTTTAAGAAGCCGGTTCCAAGAAATACAACAAGAAAGAAAAAAGTATAAAAAAAAAGACATAATAATAATAAAAAGAAATTTTCTTCCGCCTGGCGGATTTTGTGTGCGGAAAAAGGATGCATAATAAGGCAACATTATGCGGCAGAGAGGATGGCACAGTTCCAAAATATAATAACAGAGATATCAGCAAATCGGTTGCTGGGGCCACTCCTCCGCCCCCCCCCCCCCTTGGAAAGTTTGCCCAAGCTGAAGGGGATTCCCCCAGCCAAGCTGCTGCTGCTGCTGCTGTTGCTGCAGCTGCTTTGATGATTTATCCGCCGCAACACCCACCTACCCAGAGGCGCCTCTTTTATAACCCTGGCTATGAACTTGTTTACCCATAAATCCACCAGGCAGCAGGCAGGCTTACAAGTTTACCTCACTCGGCCCCACGCTCTTGCCACTTGCCTTGCCTTGGCCGCTCTCCAATGTATTTCAATTAAGTTATCAAATACACACATACATATACACACAGGGACACACCGTTTTGCAGCAGGTTTGTATCTGTCAGTTACCAAAAAATGTATATTTTTTACTCGTATATAATATATATACTGTAGGTAGGTAGGTAGGTAGGTACATACATCTATGGGTAGATTCTGCTGCTGCTGCTACTGCTGCCTGTTGCCAGGTGCCAGGCTGGCTCTTGTCTGCCTCATATTGATTTTCTTTTTGGCCAATGATGTCTACCCAAACCCACACTCCCCCTCCCCCTCCTTCAGAGCAATTCCATGTTTGCACTTGATAATTCCAGCCTGGCTGGGCATTTGCCATGCAAATGGGGCAAATGGTCGCTGGCAAAACACATAATAATATATCATTTAAAGTTGGTGGTGGCTCACTTAAAAAGCTGGCCCTAGCTCCCGATGTCCGTGCCTAACCTCATTTATTCTAATTGTAAATTGCACTCGGTTCGTCCTTGGAGTCCTTTCGGTTTCGCCTCCGAGCATCAACCGGTATCGGAAATCGCGCGTGACAAGCTTAGCCCTAACCAAATACAAACTCCTGTTCCCTCTATTGCTACAATGAAGGCTTTCTTGGGCACTGTGAGAAAATTTAAGGAAATCTGTTGAAAGTGCCAGAGGTCACGTTTCAAAAGGATTTGCTTAGAAGTCTCAAATCTATGAGGATAATATAGCTTTCTTTGTGTATTTTACTTATAAGCTTAGGAAGAAGATATCTTTTTATTATTACCTTTTAATTACAGATTTGTTTTACCTATATATCTTCCTAAATATATATTATTTTATTAAATTATTAAAATAATATCTTCCTATCTCAGAAATATTTTCTAAGTAATTTTAATCAATTCTTTTCTTAAACTACGTTTTTATTATTTTTATATCATTAAATATAACCAATATCTTTCTATAAAAAATCTTTCAAGTCTTTAGAAAACCCCCATTTTTTTTTTTTTGACAGTGTATACTGTTCCCCTCTTGTTCTTCTTTCCATTCAAATGACTTTAGTCATTGCAGTTAATGATGCCTGGCTTTGGGCCCCTGAAAACCCTCCCATTTTACCCCCCCCCCAGCTCAAGCCAAGTTCCAGAGGCTTTGATGGACATTTGATGGCGACCAGAGAGCCTCGTCCCACTCCGCCATATGCCAAATGGCAATTTTCACTTCGTTAAAATTGTAGAGTTTTCTTTTCAAGCAATTTAGTAGCGGAAAATGCTTTTGATGCGGGCGAAAAGGAAAGCTTTGGCCAGCGGATACAGGCTAAGTGGGTGACGAAGCCAACAGGCCGTGTAGAAGGAGGAGGCGGAAAATACAAGCGGAAAAGTGTGTGACTCGGCACCTGACAGACTGCAGATTAGAAATGATTAGGGGGTTCTGATTTGATTATTCCAGAACGCCACTCACTCTATAAAAATTACACAAAATAGTAGAAACAAGAATGTATTAATTTACCCGGTAATTCCCGCAATTATCGTATCGTGACCTCAGGCAATTTTGCAATGGCATATGAATATGTAAAATTCAAATGAGAACTCAGCCATCTATCCTTCCTCCCCAAACCCCCTCTAAAAGCATTCCATTTCCAAATGTAATTACACTAAAATAAATAAATCCCCTGCCAGGGTGATTTTCATTAAATTGCAATTAAAATTCCTTGAAAATTTACTCTGTTTTCTTACAGCAGGACTTAATTAATTTTAGTCCTCGGCAATGAAAATGTCGCTTTAAGAGGCTCAATTAAAATGGCATTATCCTGGCGCTGATTGTGGTTTTTGGGGAAGGGCAAAAACAAAGACAAAAGCATTGGAGGGAAGGGCTTCGAACAATGCAAACAGGACACGATTTGCCGCAGGGACACTGTACATCTTTTGGGCAGTAAAATGAAAATAAAAGGCATTTAATTAAGACGGGCCCAAGGACAACATTTTCCGCCTATATAGAGTTGGGATTATACGCTAATTGAACCGGGTGGAAAATTGCTGCGCTGGAAAAGCCTCTCTCCCTTAACATAAAAATACAAATAAATTGCAATTTAACTTAATTTCGAATTTAAAATTGAAACCGGCCTGGGTCCGAGACTGAATTATATCTTGATCCGGTGGCTGATCGGATTTGTTGTGCGAGTCCATTTCCCATCATGTCTTTATGTGCTTTTATTGCCCCCCCCCCCCCCCCCCCTCCCTTTTGTTTTACAAGCCGCCGCCCACAAGCTTCCTGGCAGGAAGAACGTGCCAGGAGAGGAGAAAGGCCAAAGAAAATAATAGTGAAAGCCACACAGGACTCAGTACGGTTCGGTTCGGGGCAATAAAAGTAAAGCAAAAGCAGCAGCAGAAGCAAGAAAATACTAAAAAAAACAAAAAAAAAACGAATATAGGGCGAAACAAAAGCCTTGCCATTAGAGACACATCAAAATGGCACTCAGCATGGTGCCATGAGGGGATTGAGGCAACCCCCAACCCCACCGCCAAGAGAGGTGTGAAGGGGCACCGCCGAGCTTGTCGGCTTTTATAGAAAACTATATTCGAATACAATGGGAAAAGCATTCAATGCATTCCCCTGTTCCTGCGGTTTGTTTTGCGGCTTCCATTCTTTTTTTTTGGCTGCATTTTCACGCAATTTATTGTTCTAGCTTCCCTTCCTTGCACTCTTTTTACTGCCTTTCTCCTGTTTCCTGTAGAAATTCTCCATTTTAATACCCAGAGATCGAAAAGGTATATGGAATCTGAAGAAGTTGTCCTCTGTGATATGTGTGATTTATTTAATATATAATATAATTTTTTAATAACCCATTAAACCATTTGAAAATATATTTAAAATCCTGCAGAATTTATCTTAATCTTAACTTTATATACTTTAAATCCCTGCATACCAGGTATCCCCTAGTCTTGCTCCTTGGAACCTGTCTTTCCTTCTTTCTTCTTTTATTGTTTAATATTGTTCTAAGCTATGTATGTTGGCCTGGCCTAGAGTAAGCTTTATTTGTGCAGGTTTTGTGCCAGAGAAATGGGCAGAAAGTGGAGGTTTACTTGCCCATATTTCCGCTTAGTTGTTGTGTGCATTCAGGTTTCTATGGTTTTTACACTCCCCATTTTCCTCCTGTTGCCACGTTTTCTAAGCTTTGGCGAAAATGGGCGAAAGCAGTTCAAGGATAATATGCAAAAAAGAAAATAGGAAAAAAAAAACCATGGAAACAATAGATAACACTAGACTCCAAGGAGGAGGTGGAGGCGCCTGCTTAGCAAATGACATTATCATTTGCCTCCAACATTGATTTTGCTCAAATTCCGTCATTGTCATGTGCAGGCACGATTTCTGCATCATCATAAAAGTGCTGATGCGGGCACGGCAAAAAATTAAGTGTACTAGTTTCAAGTAGAAAAAAAAAACTAAAAATATAGAAAAATAGCCAATAAAATGTACTAAAAAGAAAGATTTTTAAAAATATAGTTTTATGGTTAAAGAATAAAAAGAAATCTACCTAAAAAAATGCAATTCCTAATTAAATTTCCAGTGCAGGGTGCTAAAAGACAAATGCCCCTGACTGTGCAAGCGGTAATTGCATTAAATGTCGGCTTAAAAGCAGACGACACTCACTATATACTAACACCACCATCACCCGTGTTTTCCTTGCTTCCTTTCTGCATTACGCGTCCTCCTCCTCCCACTCACTCGCAGCCTTGTCATTGTCGCTGGATTAGCGTTATACCTCCTCCTCCTCCTCCCGATTTTATCCCCTCCACTCATTCGCACGTAGAAATACTTCCAATTAGCCCGGAGAATGGCAAAGATACTCAAACACATGGCCGCAAAGTGCTCGGTTTTAACCATTTAATCGATATGTGCGAGGAGTTTTCCCCGAAAGCGAGTAGCGGCGAATCAAGTTCAGTTCACATCGCACGTGACGTCCGCTGACTTCATTCGATTCGACTGCTTCTCCCTTGTCCTTTTGAAGTGCACCCACTCAATTTCAGGGTACAGGTGGAATTACTTTTAAATATAATCACATAAATTTGGGTATTGGATTTGGAGGGAAGAGGGAAAGAGGTTAGGGAAATATTCAAATAAGTTTCTTGGCGCCAAAATTATTCATGATCTTTAAATTTGATTCATTGATTAATTCTTGTGAACCTAAGGGATTAAAGAGATTTTATTATAATTTAGTTATAGTTTTATTTAATTTAGATAAATATATAAATGAATATAATCAATGAAATATAAAAGAATGATTTTTGAATTTTATTTATTATTTAATTCACTTGAATAATTCTTATGAAATTGTAGGATCTATTTAGAAAAGAATTTGATTATATTTTAGATATAGTTTTATTTAATTTAGATAAATATATTAAAAAATTTATTCAAATATGCATATTCAAACTCATTAGATTCAAATAAATAAATAAACAAATATATTTCAATATATAAAACCATTTTACTAAAAGTTGATTTCACAGAATTTCAACTGTAGTTGACTTTTCTTTTTGGGCCTTTTTCCTTGTTTCTTGTATTGTGTGCTTTGGCACGCGAATATAATTTCCTTTTGATTGGGCGCGCCTCGGCCCAACTTCATTCGCCGACTAGCTGGGAGCGATTTTCCAGATAGATTTGCGGGCGCACTGCCAGCACACGGTGTAAACATAAATTGCGCTGGCAAGGACATGCACACACACTAACACACACACACACCCAGCTGGGTGGGAGGGAGTGGGCTGGCAGTTGGGAGTACTGAAATGGTGGAATGGAGCAAGGACGCAGACAGGATGGCGCGCACGCACCGCGAAGCCTTCTTCGTTCGTGTGACCCTCGCAGCTCCAAACTCCAGGCCTCGATGTGGCAGTGGGAGCCCCACCACAAACACACACACACACACACACACACATGATGTATGCTCGCCAGGGTTGCTGAGTTGCCCAAAGTCAAGACATCGGGAAGTAAATAAAGGGGGAGACCTCTCACCTCTGACTTTTAACCAGGTTTTCCTTTTTTTTTTTTGTTTCTTAAAGCGGAAGCCAAGACTCTGTGAGGTTTTTCATCTGTAAAAACTTTTCCAGATGCTTTTTACAATTCCCTAGATTGTGTTTTGTAAAACTTAAAACCAATATTTTGTCAAATACTTTAAGGAATTAAGCTTGGAAATACTTTTAGAGTAGTTTACTAATTATAAAGTTGAAAAATGATAACTAGAAATATTTCCTTTGGAAAACTTTTCAAAACCAAAAGTTTTTTAATCAAATTGGTGGCCAGTGAAAGCTCCAATGATTTTTGTGATAAAACTAAAGGCCTTTGACAACCCTAAATGTGTGTGGGCTGGCCTCAGGTTGCCATTGCCTGTGGAGGAGCCGAACATTTTGCATTTTCGGACACTGGGCACAAATGTCCAGCGAACATGATAAACGCCCTGCTGCACCCAAACCGACATAAAAGTGATGGCAGGAAAATGGGGAGGGAAAATGCATAGGATGGCGTTTTGGGCCTGGGCTTTGCGTTTTGTGTTTGGTGTTTGGTTTACGGTCCGAGAGCCGAGAGCTGAGAGCTCCAGCTAGTTGCAATTAATTCCGAAATTGGCAAACGACATTGGGTGGCCCCCCCACTCCACTCCGATTTAATTGTTTGGAAAATTCATTTTTGGCCAGAATCCTCCAGCCAATGAAGCAATTGATTAGCATAGAGATTGCATAAATAAATAAATTTTGTCCAAGGAAACAACACCCCTCACCCCTTGAAAAATTTATTGATACTCACATCTAGTATATATTTTATGCAGCAATGCATTTGTCTATTGGCAATCAATGCAAATGCTTATTGTTATTTCCCCTAGAAATACTATCTTGGTTTTTCGGTTTTGTAATTTTCAGTTGACTTCTGGCGAAACTAATTAAGCGGTAAACAACAATGGAGCAATAACAGCGGTCACTGAATATGTATATCTTTGTTTTAAATAACTTTGCACTCCGCACTCTCTTTCCCCCGGTTTTACAGAACTTTCAACTATAGTGTGAAAAAGCCGAACCCATTCGTATTGTGGGGGGGGGGCAAAAAATAAATTATATAAGCTATATAAAACTATATATAGTATTCACATTGTGCGGTTGTTTTTAGGTTGCGTGTGTGAGCTTCAAAAATTTATGGCACCTTTGTTGTGGTCGAGAGAAAATCAAAAAAAACCAGCAATGAACCAATTCGGCATACACTTCAAAACGATAAAACTAATAAATTTTGATCGTCTTAATTAAGAGTCAACATGATATATTTACTTTCGACGAGCGAAAACCAGAATAAAACATTTTAAAAACAAACTAAAATAGTTTCGCTGGGAAAGCAACAAGAAATATTTGATGTGTGTTTGAAAAGGTTCAACGCATCCCAAAATAAATGAGTTTGTCGATTCCTCAGGCGTTTAAATAAAGAAATTTAATTTTAATCTTTTTAGTTTGCCAATTAAAATAAACTCTATTGCGTTGTATCTTGTGGGAGAGAGATATTCGCGAGATACGCTCTTTGCCAAGAGGTGCCAAATCTGTATCTGAAAACATGGGGTACTCTAGCCTTAAATAAATTTCGTATTTATCTTTTGGTTGTTTGTTTAAATTGTTAATAACTCTCGGGACTGCAACAAATAAAAGCAACCAAGCGCGTTGTACCGAAGCAGAACCGGAGCAGAAAGCAAAGCCAAGAAATAAAATAACAAATTTACATACAAATGCAGATACAGATACATATATGGCAAAAAAAAATACAAATAATAAAAGCAAAAAACGAAAAACGAAAAACGAAACTTGACAAAAATACGAAAATAGGTAAATCTCGTTTTGTGCCTTTTGCGTTTTACATTTTTTTTTTTTTTTTTGTTATTTTTCGCATGGGCTTGGCTCTCGAACAACAACAACGGAAAATAAACGGCGACACAGACAACCTAAAACGGAGAGGAGCACACAAAACCAACTCAAGTCAGATACAGATACAAAGATACACAGTAAATAAAGATCTCGAATTATGATAAATGCGATTATAATGGGTTTTACAGTAGAAAAACTTAAACCTAAACTGTATTAAAATGTTTAAACGGTTTTCTGGTTGTTAAAAACTTGTATTTTTCTATAAATTGAAAATTTAATATTTTTCCAAGTGCTTTGCTTGCTTATAACTTATTCTTTTTGTACAAAACACACACGTTCTTAGCGAAATAGAACTTCCCGAAAAAAGAAAACGCATTTAGGCCAAGGCTAAAAGGGCCATCCAACAGGGCGTATGCTTAATATTAATCACTAAACTTTACTCTAAGTAAATATAAATAAACAAATCAACAACAAAGAAAACGTGTGTGTGGTGGGGAAATTTGAATTTCAATTTAACATCTGTTGAAGGCAAACAAAAAATGGAATAAAGAAGAAACGCAAAAAACTCAGAAATTGCGTTTTAGGAAAGAAGAACAAAAAAAAAAATTAAGACACCCCGTGGAAAACGAAATTATTTATGCTTATTTATCATTTACGCTTTGATTGCTCTTGATATCTGACTTCTACCTGTCACCTCCGCCTCCTCTTTCCACCAGTTTTTATCAGTCTGCCTTTTCTTGTTCTGTTTCGAGTTGTTGACATCGAGAATTAATATAAGAAATTTCCAAAGCTTATCAGAAGAAGGTGATAAACAAAGAGACACAGGGAAAGAGTCCACTAACACGCAGATATATACTTATGGATACATATATACATATATATTTCACGTTCTCTGTGTGCTTTTGACATTTGTTTTTTGTTAATTATATATACAGAAATACACAAAATTATATGCAAAAATGAGTGTATCTTGCTTATTTACTAAACAGAAACAAAATTAGGTTTTGTTGCCAATTAAAGTAATAAATATTTTATAGCGAAATGCTCACTGCTTTATTAAATTCCCCTCTGGTTAAAGACATTTTTTTGTAAAGTAAATAGCCTTGACATTAATTTATGCACACGTGCTGTAGACTTTTATTAAAAATTCACAAAGAAAAGATGACTCAGTTTAAGGAAATATGCAATGAATATTTCCATTTTACTTTTTCATTAATTTATCTTGTAAGAAAACATGAAAAACTCTATCTATTATTGTTGCACAACTACGCTATAAATTTCAGCTATGCTATTCAAATTTCTCAGCCTGAATTGGCCTTTTGTCGCGACACGAGAGACAAGCAAATTGGCCAGCGGCTGCTGCACTTGACCCGTCGTCGCCGGCCTCCCTGCCCACTTGAGTTGCCTCATCAAATCTTGCCTGGAAACTTGCCTCGGTTGCACATCGTCTTTCAATTGTTGCAACTCGCACACTCGAGCAGCGCCCAACTGCCACGCCCTACTCGTAATCCCACACTTCAAGGGTGTTGCAAGGGAACCCAGCCATCCAGCCATCCATCCATCTCTCCATCCTGCCATCCATTTCTCCATCCTGCCAGCTGCCGCCTAATCCTCCCCACATCCCTGTTTGCCCCTCTGGGGGCTGGGGGCTGAGGGCTGAAGGCAGGCCTGCCTGCTTTCACAAAAGGGAGCGGCAATGGCAGCCTTCGCAAATATAATTACACCTAGAAAATAGATGTCGTGTCGCCGGAGTAGAAAGATCTGATTAGTGCAGCCTGTTGACAGGCAATCCGATAAGGAATCACAATCAATGGGCGAAGGACCATTATACGCACAGTCAAGGCTGTGATGGAATTAGATTATGCACACTTTAAGGTCCTGGGGGTAATAATTAAATAGTATTTATCGTTAGTGGGGGGAGGAATTAATGATAAGGGATCAATTTAAATATACAGAAAAGTTTAAAAGTACTAATAAAGTATACATTTAACTAAGAAACGATCTAGGGTTTTGAAAATCTCTTAAAAGACACTTAAAAGTATGCAATACAATTTTAGAGATACAAAATTCACTTGAAATTTATTTTATAACAAAGTTTAAGACAATCTTTGAGGGGATTTCAAAGCCCCATTATCACAGTGATGTCAGATTTAATTTCACCACGTTCTATATCAAAAATACTCCCTCTAAGTATTACACAAAACCCTTTATCAAACCATTTTAATATGAGCTAAGACCTAATATTACTGCACAGTTTCTGAGAAAAACACTTCCTTGCGATTTCATCATTCCATTTGCTCAAATTCTAGCCTGGAAATTTATCAGTGACACTGCACGTCAATTGTTTTTCCTCTTCCCTGACTTTTGTGGACTTTGTCATGTAACATCAGGCCTTGAGAGCATGCTCGAAAAGCCAATCCATCCAAGACAACCCACTCGAAGAAGCCAGGCAATCAAAAACAACTGCCAAAGGGCCACTCCAAAAACTCTCTCTCTCTCTGACGACAACAAACGAGCAATGGCAATTTTAAATGCAATTACAAGTAGCTGGTAATTGCAAGTAACTATTAACGAGCATAAAACTGTTGCACATGGTGGCTTAATGGTGGCGGGGAAAATTGGAAAAATCGGCCTGACTCACTGAACACAGACACACCCAGTGAAAAGCAGGCTTATTTGCATGTTCTTCATATATATACATATATATATAGTACCATATACATTTGTTAAATCGGGGTAACGAAAATGTAATTCTCCTTTGACATGCAAACTCGTCGAAAGCGTCGGCCTTCTAAATGACGTCAAGGAAAAACTTTTTTCGGGGGATTGCGATTGTAATGTACAAGGGAAAGAAACTTTGTTGCTCCTGGACGAGCCAGCTTGGCAGCCGAGTAATTAAAATGTGCAACCAAACCCCTCACCAAGTCCCGGGATCCCTTGGATTAGCGAGGGGTTCATTAGCCGCCGCGATAAGGCGCCTGCTTCTCAGCTCTCACAGCTCTCAAAAGTTATGTAAACGCCCTTATCTGAGCCTTTGTATCTCCCAAGTTCATTTACACCCTGAGCGGGATTATCACAGAGCCTTGGTTTGTGAGACTTGGACCCTTGTCACCTGGCCAGGTGACATTGACAAACTCTTTTGAATCATCATCATCATCATCATCCTTCAAATTAATTAATTAAATTTTACTCACCTGACTATTTATTAATCATCGATTGTCATCGATGACGATGAGTGTGTAAAGGCCTGGACACTCCTTATCGTTGGCGTTACAAGAGGCGCGTCATTCTTTTTTATGATAAGCAACCAGCTTATAGCTTATAGTGGTATATATGCTTTATAGATTAAGCTGACGCATGGCTCAAAGTTAAATCGCAGCGGAAAAAAATATATTAATTCTATTAATCCGATGACGAACTGAATCGCAGATGACGACTCCCCCAGGGAGAACATATATTATATATTTGAATATATAGGTTATATTATGTATGCCAGATGCCAGATGTTTTCCCAGATCAACAGGGGTGATAGAGAGTGTTATTGGACCTTGGACTGTGCAGCATATAAAAGTCCAGGCCATACGTGATGAGGAGCATGTGAAATTGATAACGCTTCAGATTTTTAATTCAATGTCAATGGGGGGATAATGCAACAGTTAAGCTTGAAAACCAGAAAAACAAACCTGACAAAGAGTATTCTATATATATGTATATACCATATATTCATTCCTCTGATTCCAGTTATTGATGATGATCTCAATGCCAAGTGACTAATTTATACCATTATCTATAAATGTTAGTCTTCACAATAAATATTAAATTATCTCTCGGGCAGTGCAACAAAGTGTCATTTGCCAGAACTGAGACTGGTTTATGAAGGGTTTATTCTGGTCTAAACACATCACATAACTCCAACAATATATTTCTATAAAAGGGCTTTCAATTAGCAATCATTAATCGTGTGTTAACTGGAAACAAAGCGAGTCGTAACCTTTGCTAAGATTAAAGACTTAAGCCCCCGTCATAAAAACCAACTACGTTCTGGCCTCAATTTGACTTGACTTTTCGCTAGGTGTATATATACTTTTCACTCCCAAAAAGCTGTAAATGTTGATAGCAAATTAGCCCCCTCTGATAATGCCATAGTCGTTAGATAAGATAGAAACACAAGTTGAGAAGCATATTTTCGTGTCTTGCCGTTAAAGATAATAAAGTTGGCAACGAATTGGGTCTGGAACTGGGACTGGGACAAATACACATGAATATTAATGCCTCTGTGTGTGTGTGGGAGCGTTATTTGATAAGTTTCCCTGATTAGATTGCACAAACACTAATGCACACAGGTCGCAAAGCAAAGCCAAAGTCTTAATTAGCCTGACAAACAAGGCGAATTGCCGAATCGAGTTTAATCTTTTGGCAGGGCGGTGAAAATTAATGTTTCAAGTGGTAGGGAAAGCATAATCGTATGTATATCATGGCACTCTCATAGTAACTGAAACTCACAGAACAGAAGCGGCACAAGTCAAGTGTTTATTCTAAGCGCCTCAAGTGGCGGCCACTTGGACATTGAACCCACCAGCGGAGCAGCTACACAGCAAAAAATGATAGGAGCTAACAATTGAGAGGCTATAAGCTTAGTTAAGGCCCAGGGGATCAGTGGGTTTATTACCTAAACCTCTTGATCTATAAAAATAAAGAAGATCTTGTTAAGCAAAGTGAAAAACTCTTGTAGTTCTTTAAAATCATTGGTACTTTTCTTTATTTTATTTTCTTGTTAATTTTAAAATTAAATTAAAGGTTTTGCCCTGTGTACCTATCACTTAATACCATAAATATTCACAATCGTACTACAACCTGCTATCGGTGTTGTTTTTTTCTTGCACCTTTTTTGCGTTCTGAAAAAACTATTGCGGGGGGGCCAAGCTGAGAAGTCAAGGGTATTTTGGCAATTTGGCATTTAAAATGAATTAGCGCAAAACTAGTAAACAAGACAATGAAATTGGACACGGACCCCGCAAGCTGATAAGGGCATGCCATTCGAAATTAAAAAAAAATTACACTCACTGATAAAGCGTGAAAGGAATTTCAAACAGACTGCAGGTCCAGCCGCTTCGCGTAAAAAAGTTTCATTGAAATTGAATCAAGTGCTTTTTATGTTGAAGATTGCACACTAAATGAAGATTCTTTCATAACATTCTTTCATATATTGTTTTTTAAGCCACTCCACTGGCATTAGCCGTAACGAAGTTCCACATAAAAAATGAAGAAAAAAAAAAACAGGCCGCCATTAAAATGAAATGAGAACATTTTCGTTGGCATGGTGAGTCGTCAACAACTTTGCACGTCGCCCATAAAAATGTAATCATTTTTTAGTTATTTATTTCCAAAGATAAAACCCAAAACCAATTTCTATAGCTTCTTTTCTGGCAGCTCCACCTGAGACTCAAGTGACTGGAAGGCCCCTTTAGTGTTACACCATATCCTCCTGCCCAAAGGGATACGTAATTTTGTGATGGGAATACGATACACGTGTGTTAAAATTGCGTAAAATATGATAGGGGATCGATAAGCCTGTAAAGATTGTGCGGTAATTTCAAGGCAACTACTTGATGGAGACATGTGGCAAAGGACTGTGTGGTAATGATCGTGAGGATGACTTTCTATTGAGGTTACAGCTCTTGATATTCAATAGGCTAGAAAATATAGAGGATAGAGTAACATTGCCAAGTGTTAAATTACAGAAACTATTACAGAGGATCGTTTGAAGGGAAGGTCATTCAAGAGTTTATGAAGCAACGTGAACCTGAGTAAGATATACTTTTTATGGCTGATTAATCTTTATATAAAACGGGTTCTTTTTCCCCCTTTAAAAGATGATTACTAGCACAGTTTCTTATTTCATAATGAGTAATGTTTGTAATCTTAAACACCAGGGGAATACTTAGCAACTTAATTTTTTAAATATATGTTTCCTTTGTGAATCATATCGATGAGAACATTTATTTTATATAAATAGGCTTTAATTATATATAAATTTCATTGTGGAAAATTTATAATAAATTATATAATATTGAAGGAGTAATTTTCTCATTATTCCAAATTTGAAGAAGTGCCAGTTTTTTAAATGATGGAAAATTCCCAAAAATAAATCTCAAGAGGCCATAAAAAAGATTATGCAAGTAACAATTGATCATTAAGATCTGTAACAAATACGAAAACCAGATCTTAAACTTCTGGAAATATAAAACTACAAACTTTCACTGGCATTGTGCAAGGTTATTTCATAAAAAAACTAACAAAGATTAAGAAATTAATACAAAATATATTTTGTATATTTATAAACTTTAAAATTTATAAAAGAACAGATCTAAGACCTCTTGTAAAAAGAAAACCCCCATCACTGCTTGTAAGAAAACTTAATGGAAAATTCCCATCTAAGCGATAACACTCACCTTCTCCAGACACTCCTGACCATTGGCTTTGGGATCCCATTTGACGGCCTGCTGAGTGCCGTTGGGCAGGTTAACAATACACCACATGATGCTGTTGTTTTTGTTGTAATCGCCGCTTGATTTGTTGTCCAACAGGTAGAAAAGCTCGGCTCAGCTTTTGTTTAAAACAATTGCATTTGGATTGGCTTCCGGATGGCTGACTGACCGCCCGGCGCAAAAGTTCAATTCGCAAACCGAATACGAAAAATCACAATCACAATCAAAATCCAAATCCAAATACAAATCGGAATTTGGAATTGAAAACGAGGCCCGAGCCACAGGTTGGTAAACCGTTGAGGCTTTTATCGTTATTTATTTTCCTGTTTTTGCGGTTCGCTTACAAAATTCAATTAGACGCGCGAATTGTGTTCCAGTCTAGGGCCCGATTTTTTATTCGTTAGCCAACTTCTCCGACTTTGTTTATTTGTTTGTTGTTAACTTTGAACGTTGAGCACTGGCACTGCGGCAGAGTGATTTAAATATATTTGCACTTTTGGAATTTCATACACATTTCCCTTTTTTATTTTTTGTTTTATTTTATTAACGCGGCAACGAACGCAAAAGCATGCTTTTTACGCTCTTGTTGTTTACTTCTCTGGTCTTTCGTATTAACTTTTGATTGTTGTTGCTACAGTTTTATATATATATTTTTTTTTATATGTATTTGTTGATTTCTTTTGCTTTTATTTTTGATTTTTGCTGTTATGCTGTCTGCCTGTATATATTATTTGTTGATTTGTGAAACGCACCGTGTATTTTTGGAAGCTAAGGCAGCCAATTGAATTCCACTGCCGTCCGTTCAAAAATATATCAAAAGTGCCCCGTTTATAATATTATTTTTTTCGTAACAAGATTCAAAATATCTTTCCGCGATATTTTCCCGGCGATTTGACGGATATTTTTCGCTTTGTCTGGGTTGTGTTTTTAACGCTGCCGAAAATTTAATGAAAAGAAGCGAGGGCTGTGCGCTGCTTAAATAGACTTTTGCTGGCTGGCTCCCCCAAGAGGCTCTCTCTTAGTCTCGCTCAATTCTAGTTTGCTTCGGGCAATGTCGGCAGCCGACTTTCTCTTAGGTTGAGCCGGAAAGAGAAATATTTACACTGGGAAAAAATATGTAAATTATAAAAGGGAATATTGAGTGGAATCAGTAGTTGGATTTTAGAAAATAAGTTTCCTTTTGAGGGATTTATTTTGTATCTGTATTATGTTGCATATTTTATTAATTTTTATTATATATTTTTCATGGAAGCTATATTCTTTTCTGGAATTTTTGAGTTTACAATTTTTCCCTCTGCCTAAAGAGAATCGTTTAAAGAGAATCACCCCGCTGGCCTATATACTTTACTCTTTTCTTAGCGGGGGCGAGAGTGAAGCCCCAAGAGGCAGCTGTTACTTGCTTGTTTCATTCAACTTCTCTGCCAGCCAGCTGTTGCTGCCTTTGTTGTTGTTCTTATATACTCGGCTTTTGTTATCAGATTTTTCTGCTCGCCGCATTGAAAACTGAAATGCAGGTAAATCACCCAAAGAATGCAGTGAGCGCATGTGCAGATCTCTTTTCTTTCCAGTCCAAATGCAGCTGTTTCTGGTTTTTTTTTTTTGCATCTTCCTCTCTGTGCTGGCCTACTGTTCGCTTCATCTTTATCTTTACTTTTGTTTTTTTCTCTACTAAAGCGACCTGGCACAATGCAAAGACTAATGAGCCATCGCGTTGTCCTCTGTGGAAGTACAGGGTGGACCTCTGAAATCTGTAA
Source organism: Drosophila truncata (assembly GCA_008042515.1). Taxonomy (NCBI): domain Eukaryota; kingdom Metazoa; phylum Arthropoda; class Insecta; order Diptera; family Drosophilidae; genus Drosophila; species Drosophila truncata. The sequence goes on along the minus strand of VNJQ01000555.1, from coordinate 222,916 downwards.
TTAAAGGATTTATCTTGAGATGCGGAGATACAAAGATACGAAACGAATAACGTATAATTCTTGTTTAATTTTGTAAAATATTTAAAGATTTTTTGAGTTCAAAATAAATTATATCGTTCTTTTAATATTCTCCAAACTCCCTTTTTAAAAGAAAGAAAACTTCCAAATAAATATATTTATCTTTTCTAACTTAAATTAAGTAGTAATAATTTATTTATTTGATATCCTGGCACTACGATTAAACAAAAACTGCCATATTTTAATGGCAACATTTTTTAAATAGCCAAAGATATCAATTATAAATATCAAAGTATTCAGTTTTCAAGAAAAGATACAGATAGTTGGAAATTAAAATAAAAACTTGAGAATATTCTTCAAAATTATTATTAATTTTGTGACTCAGTTGAGGAAAAACTTCTTCCTGTTAGGGTCCATCCTTCTCGAAAGGACGATCAAGTAAAGCAAAGCCAAAGCGAAGCCTTATTGCAAAATGCACTGAATTTCTTGGGCAAAACTGATGCCAACTTGGCACACTATGTATGCCATTATGTATGGGGTCAGGTGACAAAGGTGACACAGGTGACACTGAGTGGTAATGGGCAGCTAGCCGGTAGTCACGTTCCCCACAAATCCCCCAATAATAGGGTTTGCGTGGACGACTAGAACTGACCTTGGCTACAAAAGACATTACCCTATACGATATAATGTGGTTGTGCTTCACGTAATGTGGGTCCGTCCATCAGGGGTTTCGCTACACAAAATCAATATAACTGCAACGTCGGCCATCGGTGGCCATCGGTGGCCATTGGGCATCGGCAATTGACAACGGACAATGATTGAGAGGTCGCAGGGGGCTAGAAAGAGGAGGTGGCAGCAGCGGGGATAATGGGGAATACTTACTGTCTGGCCCGACATCGGAATTGCATTTGTACAACTTCTGCCATAAACTATGCAAATCTGGCGCCTCATGGGATGGCCACGTCCTGTGTCCGATTCGACAAATGTGGATTGCATATTCTTGCAACCAATTTAATTAGCCGACAAACACAAAACATGTTATTCAGCTGAATTCGGTTACGAACATCATTAAATTAGAAAGAGAGTGCATTTGAAAGGCCACCTAATTACCTAGTTAAAGATTGGCCAAATAAAGTGGCACAAAGGGTCACAGAATTAAAGGATATTTGACAGGATGTTGCCAGCTAATAATATAAACTAATTTTAGTCTGGTTATTTACTCCCAACAGTTCCACAAAATTTTGTCAAAATAAAATTCTTTTTTACTTAGTTGTGGTTTTTAAATTAAACATTTTTACAATTATTTTTAAACTAAAAATTTGTATGTTTAAATCTGCGGTTACACAATAATACAACTTATACAAAACATAAAAAAATTTAAACAAAAAAAATTAAAATAGTATTACATTTTTATAAATATTTCATAAAATGATAATAAAATGCTTAGGAAATAGAACAAAACCGAATTTTAAAATAATTTTTAAAGTTATTTTACAAATAAATATTGAAAAATATAAATATAAATAAATAAATATCGAAAATATACAAAAACATAATAATATTTATGAAATTTATAATAAATTTTAGATTGTTAAAACATTTAAAATTGTGTGTATAAAAATCTACATAACGCGTTACGGAAAAATTTGAATTCTTTATTTATACAGAAACCAGCCATGTCAAGTTTTTGTATATTGTAAAATCATGTATAAATCATGAAAATTACTTCCATCTTAAATGTAAAATAGCTTAAATTTAAATAATTAAATAATTTAGATTTCTGATATGTTTTCTTTTTTATTCAAAAGTATAATTCTATTTTAAAAAGGCAGTTAAATAAATATAAACGATTTTAAGATAATTAAATTAAAATTTGTTTTCAATTTAATAATGTTAAATAATAAATTATATTAAATGACTGATATTTAAAATGGCATTTAAATAAAAATGGTTTTAAGACAATGAAATAGGATAAAGGTCCTGAAAGGCTACTTATGTAGCTCCAAATCCAACTTTAAGTGTACGACTCTAATTTAGAAATATTTTGGTAACATTATTAAAGTTTTATGATAGATACAAGTTAAAGATCAGGAAATAAAGAACCTAGTCACGTTTAGAAATCAAAATACGGGAAAAAATAAACAAGAAGTCATGTTTATAAATTAAATTGGATCAATTAGCAAATGACTTTAATGATACCGCAACCTGACGATAACAGAAATAATGTTATATCCTTCTCTTCCAATCGATGGCACACTTTTGCCTCATGCCAGGCCGGGATCATTAGGAGCGATCAAGATTATGGTGAAGGCGGACTTTGGGGCCGAGATCATTCGCAGACTGTGTGAGTGAGTGAGTGGGTGGGTGGTTGGGCAAGGAGGGCATGATTTATGGGGCTGGCCAAGGTGATTACTATATAATTCGGCTGATGACATTACTCACTGCTCGCGCCCATCTAGGACGGAGACAAACAAACCCGGAGCGGTGGGTGACCTCTCACCGATAAGAGAGACCGCGAGACCGAGAGTCGCTTTGTAAACAAATCCAAGCTGTATTTATAGCCGCCGATCGGGAATCTTTTAGCCTATCTTCCCATCCCATCTTGCAGAACTATAAATACCGAAGAGAAGATCGTGCGGGGGAGTGGGAAGATCCACTTGGCAACAGGAAACAATTCGGGGGCATCGCTATTCCGATATGAATGACTCCTCAAAAGAAATCGCAGAATAAGTGAGGTGATGATTTATGCTCCCAGATTCGTGTCGATCTGATTACTTTGGTCGTCTGGCGAAATACTATATATGAGGCGGCGGGTAACGTGCTTCCCTGTCCGTTCGATTGGACTAATTAACTGAAAAACGAATGAAATCAACACACAATTTGTGCACGATGGCTGATTGCCATAATCTTCGGCTCCAAAGTTCATTGTCTGGGCCAAGGAATTGTTTATTATTATTATGCTTTTTCGTATTTTTTCTTAAGAAAAAAATGAAAAGCGAAGTCGCTTCTAACGGCAAGGTGTGAATCAGGCCTCGTCTACTTTAAAATAAACAAATGTTTAATTTAAATAAAAATTTTTCAATATAATTGCAATACTTGAAATGTTATCAATCGCAATTCATATGTGATGTGATCAATCTAATCAGCATTTTGCATTGTTTGTTTGCTCAGTTTATTTTAAACTAGGTCTTCAAATATAGAAATAGTAATCGGAACTTAACCAGGGACTAAGGTCGTTGATTTCCTGGACTCCTTTTCACTGGAAATATATGTAGTTTTAATATAAATTTATAAACGTATGAAATTACATCATAGTTTACCGGAAATTCCCTGTCCGATTTGATTAGTTTGTGAATGGATTATTATTTTGATTAGGTTAGGACAGGTTAATCGAATTTGTTGTTATTTGCAATCAATCAAACGTTATCAAAGGATCAAGGTTGTGTTAAAGGCTGAGAAAAATTGAACTTTAAGCGGGTATTTTATTTAGTATTAATTATAAAGCCCCCAACAAGTAAATCACATAATAAACAAAGTAAGTTAATTAATAAAAAAAATCCTCAATACTTGATTTGGAAAATACAGACGAGTCAGGGAAAATCTTTAAAGTCAAGACCTTCAATATGGTTACATAATCCCTATAGTTGTCACATGAAAAGCGCAAAAATAAACCAATTAAAAGTTTCCACAGCCTTGTTTTATTTAGGGGAATAACCGCAGTCGATTCCAAGAATTTGATATGCAATTACAGGCATTGCTAGATAGACATTAATTAGCATTTCTCGCAGGGAATAGAAATGAATGCATCAAAGTATCATGATGGTGAGGTCATCCATTGCATGCGTGGTAGCAGGCCAGAGTTCCCGGAATTCCCAGAGATTTTGCATTATTGACGGAAGTAAACACTGGCCGAGACATTGCACAATGAAATTGCGTAGCTACTTAGGTTGGGGTCCAGCATGATCGCTTGTAATCAGTTGGGCGCCCATGAAATCCCATTATCAGCAACATGATGTTTCACTAATTGTCAGTGTCTACGCAACATTTTATGTGCCAGTACATACATATATTATTTCGATCGTCATAGGAATGCGAGTATAATGCAATGAGCTTGCCGTGGAACTCGGAATGTTCTCGGTAAACAAGCGCCGTCTGCCTTACAGTTATAGTACTTCCTACTAAATTTATTTATTCGGTTGATGATGATCCTTAATGCTAAAAAGCCGTAAAAATATTCAATTTAGATAAGTTTTTCATTTGAAAACATCATTTTTTAACAAGCTAGATCATTTTTATTCAAGAAATTAAACTTAAAAACCTACCTTAACCTAAAACTCACTAGTTTCTTATCCACACATTAAATTATTTCGCAATCTACTCAGACTTTTCATCAGCCTTCAATTCCTCGACCTTGATTGGCATTTATAAACAAATGTTATAATCAGTGTGATGACCAATAATGAGATTTGAAATTAACTCGGGAATAAAAATGTATTATAGCATACTTTTTGACGCATTTATTATAGTTTGGAAATGTATTTATAATGATTTTAATTTAAATAATCTGAAGCACCTCTGTATAAACAAATTTCAATAAATAATACTCACAATTTGTCATGCTATAATTTTATAGATTGGCTTTAATCTTTGACAACCCCATTATTTATTATTACCAAACTAAATTTAGCTAAAATCACAAACAAATTCATTTCAAAATAAACTCAAGGTAATTCGTTCTTTGCGGGGTTCCAAATCTTAATCTTAATGCTTAATAATATTCACTTTTTCTTTTTCATTTAAGATTAGATTTATTTTTCATTTCACGAAGACGAATGTTCGCGCCTAAAAAGCGGAATAAACTGGCAATTTTCGCATTTTGACATCTTAATCGAAATACACTTGCACAAGCTAAAGCCGAAATCGAACCTGGGAAGATGAAATTCTTTAAATTTGGCTTTATATTCTTCCATTATATAATTATATTATTTTTTCAAAAACCCGTAAATAAATCTTTATTAAATATATATAAAATCCTGTTAATAAATCCTTAATATTAACTAAACATTTATCAGGAAATGAAGCTGTTTTTAAGGACCCAAAGCATCTCTTAAACTAGTTCAAATACATATTACAGGATATTATATATTATTATCCTGTGACTTCTGGAAAGAAAGAAATCTTTATTCTGAACAAAATATAATATTAAAGAAGAAAGAAAGCTACAAATGCAAATAAATTATTAAAAATGGAATTTCAAAATCACAAGCCTGGAAAATTTATTTATTAGATCGGAAATGGAATTTCCTAATCAGTTATTTTAAATCCCTATCGCCGGTCGATTGGATTTTCCTGAAGCAATTCATAAGGTGTTCCCCAGTTAGTTGCTAAATAATTGATGAAGTACAAACTTTGAAACTTAATTAATTTGAACTCGTTTAGAATTTCCATGTAAACTTTGCCTAAGATAAGTGATGGATGTTGCAGAGTCATGCCTAAGCTTCCTGCCAAAAAGTGTGTGTTGTGTTGTTATACGACGATCGCCTAAGCACATTGTAAATTCCGATCGATCTGATTAACTGAGTGGGCAAAGCCCTGGCATATCTTGCCAACTCCTGGTTGCCCATCTGGGCCAGGCGGCACGTCCGCGCGAGATAGCGGCGGTACCTGGTATTTCGCCTATCAACCATTATGTGTCACGAATGCTGCACGATCTCGACACGATCTGTGCGTTGGCTTCGGACGGCAGTGTATGGCAACGGGTCTCAAGTATAAAAAGTAATGCTCAAGCGCCGCCTGCTCCCAGTAACGCGCAGCTCCTGCTATAGCAAATAGCACTTGGAGGAGAGTTTTAAATATATTTATAAATATTCGTGGCGGTGCGGAGAAAGTATTAGTGTTAAAGCAACAGAATGGCTCAGAAAGTAAGCACTCTTCGATTTCTGCCCCTGAATTTAATTGTTTGAAAGCAAAGTCTAGCAAAATAAATACACCCACCACAGTGATAAAGCCAGGCTAATCGCTAATAAACAATCGAAATAAACCTTAGTACTCACTCGCACGATTACACTCCACAATGATTTATGGCACAGGCCCTCGTGAAGTGAATGGAACTAATAAATCGAAACTGTCTAAGAAAGTGTACCAGATTTATTTAAACTAATAAATGTTCCTAAAAAAAACTAAGCGAAATTGTGTCAATGCCCTCCGATCTGATTAAACTATACATATGCGTTGTCCTTTTGTTAAAATAATGTCTAAAGACTTTGCTGCACTCCATCAAACTCGTTTGATCTGGCTTAGGATGCTGTGCGTTGAGCTAGAACCGGACAAAAGCGCATCCCCTCAATTGGACAGTCGAAAATTCAATTAACTGAATAATTCAACTTTCGACAGATCTTCTGCAATATATTAGTGGCGAGCCTGCTGCTACTGCTGCCGCTCAGTGCCGATGCCCGACCCTCGACGACGGGTGTGGAGCAGCCGCCGCCGGTGGATCCCAGCGAATATCATGGCAACCTCTCGGCGGAGACCATACGAAAGGTGCAACAGTGCGAGAAGGATATACCCACCATGGAGCTGTGTATGCGCTGTGCCAAGGTGACCAAGTCGGATATCGTCTATCCCATTTGCTGCAGCAACGATGATGGCATCAAGGATTGGTGCAGAGAGTATGTCTTCTTTGGCATCGAATAGGAAGGACCTCCTCCGCGGAAAATTAAATTATTTCGTACTCCTGCGCAATGGATTGGCTGTGATAACCTACTGTATTTATTTTAAATTATGTATCTAGGAATAAACAAGGCTAAATTAGCGTATTTGTTGTCTTACCCTTTCCCACACAAGAGAGAAAAGAAAAAGAAACGTCTTCATTTCATTTTAAATGTATCTCTTTTATTTATTTCTCATTGTTTTTTGTGAATTTTTTTGTTTTGTTTTGGAAATTCATATGTTTTTGGCTTTTTAGAAAACTTTATAATAATTACGAGTCTAATGGCTAATTGAAATTGATTTCGCAATGGAAAAATAAATGTTGGCTACTAGTTTTAAATTAGCAATCGAAAATGTATAATTTAAAGCAAGTCTTTTGGAGCTTTTGGGGATTCTTTCATATGGCGTTGGAGTTGGCTTAAAAAATTATTGATAAATTATATAAAAAATCATAAGCAAATGGAAAAGAAAGTAAAAGATTATGCACATCCGAACATCATCGCCGTGTCGTCGGCGTCGGCGAACATTGAACTTGCACTACGCGGAATATACTCTATATAAATGTATATAACAAACAAGGTACAACCAAGTAACGATCGATTGTGTTTCTTTGTTCTTATTCTTTTTTTTTTTTTTGGGTTTTGCACTCGATGCGGCGTTTGCTGCTGCTATTCTTCACATGCTTGGCATTTGATTTGTTTTTCTTTTTTTTTTTTTGTGGTTTTTTGTGTTTAAAGTTGACTGAAAGCAACATTTAAATATTAAGTCGCGTGAAGAGTTCAACTTACCAGAATTCAAGCACGCTTTAAATATCTTTGTTTGGTTACTTTTTTTTTAGAGTTTTCAATGTGAGTTTTAGTTTTGTTAGTGAATGGGAGAGAGGCTTGTTGTTGTCTTTGGCAGCTCGGGACGAGCTAAATGCAGGTAGGAGCAGTCCGTATCCTCGCAGCGACCCATCAGATCAAAAGGACAGATGGTGGCATGGACATCAAGGTGACTTGGGAGAGAAAAAAGATAAACACAAGCAAATACATTTCTCCAAGCAGGCAGAGATCGCTAGATGACTAACTCACCTGTTGTAGTTTCGCGGCATGGGTGTTTCGTAGGCCGGGAGGTAGTCGCCCTTAAAAGGCCTAAGCTCTGGCTCCGTCTTCTCCTCATACAGCTCCTTCATTGTTTTTAACGTATACGGCACTGGCGAGTCCTCTTTGGAAGCTTCTATGGTATTTTCCCCCGCCGGATTCTGAAAATAAACTCAACCGTTTCATTAGTGCGGGCTTTTGGCACAAATCTCGATGTTTAACACCCCCAATAAAGGGACGAAAGTCGCGTTTAATGAGGTTCTTAGCAATAGGTTTGTTTTTGAAGCAATTTCTACAAATGGAAATCCACGCACATCTGGAATCTCCACCGCCGTCGTTTCCGGTTCAGGTTGTTTTTCCGTCTCCTCGTCCTCCTCCTCCTCCTTCTCCTTCTCCTTCTCCTTCTCCTTCTCCGCCTCTACAGCAGCTGGAGCTGCCGTTTCGCTGGGACTCGTCGGCATCTCCTTTAATTCAGTTGGCTGCTCCTCTCTAACTACTTCATTTTCAATCACAGTTTTCGGTTCCTCCTCCACCTCAGTCAGTTTGTTCAGCTCGTCGTACTTCACAATGGAATTGTAGAGACGTATCTCCTTGGTGAGTTGCTTGAGCTTGCTGCTGATATCCGCCTTGCCGTCGTCGCGCAACCTGAAAGAGAATCGAACCTATAATCGCATAGAACATTCCCGGCTCCCGCTTTGCTTTGATTTGGCTTTCTGCACAGTCTGCTCTGTTCCAGCTTTCCCACGCCGTTCTGGTTGGTCGTTGTGGTTGATGATTGCTGGTTAGTACCTGTAGTCATCGCCCCTTAATCCTCGGCCCAAGTCCGTGGCCGCTGTTAGGAGCCTCTGTCGTTTCTGTTTCAATGATATGATGATCTCATGGCTGGCTTGAATCTCCGGCTGTATCCGCGTTAGCTTCTCTTCCTCCTGTCTGGCAGCCAGCTTCACGGACTGCATTTCGGCATAGAGCTCATTGAGACGTTGCGAACAGCGTAGACGTATGACCTTAGACTTTTTGGCCTCCTCGACCAATTTCAGTGATTTGTCCAGATTGGTTATCATGCTGAGGCTGCAATAGAAACTCAAAAATTAGAAATATGAAGCCTCTCTCTCTCTCTCTCTCTGCCGGTACTTACCCAATCTTGCCAAACGAGGTCTCATACGCCTTCAGCCGACTTTCCTTAGGCGGTTGGCTTATCCTTATCATTTTGTCGCTTTCTTTGCTTTCAGGCGGCTTGGCCTGAGGCTTTATTGGTTTAGTAATTGAATTAATGCTGTTGGAACTAGGCGCTACGGCTGTGACTGGTTTAACAGACTGATGGAATCCGTTTTTGACGGTTATAGGCTTCTCTACCGCAGACTCTTTGCTTGCAGGTACCGGAAGAGATGCTGTTTTCGCTGCCATATTCTTTTTCTTTTCCAGCAATCGCATGCGCTCGATCAATCGAAGATACTCTTTTTGCGACGCCACTGGCAAATGTCGTACAGCCTGTAAAATAAGGTTAGAGATTGTCAAATTTCTTCCTCAGTCACTACTTACCACTGGTGTAGTCTTTGGCGGCTGCTTAGGAGTCGAAACTGCGGACTGCACAATTCCATTCACCTTGGGCTTCTCAGGAATCTTCTCTGAAGCAGGAGCAGAAGCAGCTGTCGGCGTTGTTGCCTCTGGCGAATTGATACCAGCTCTTGGCGCCTTAGATCTCGCCTGCCTGAGGAAGTCATCAATCTTCTTCTCAAAGTACTCATTGATCAAGGTCCGCCTTAGGTTGCAATTATCGCTGGGAGCCGTTTCTACAATCTCTGAGATGGGAGTATTTGATCGAGTTGTGGATCCACTGGGACTTCCGCCCATGGCCAAGCTCAGGGGACTGGCAATGTCCAGGTAATTCGCATAGGCTAAGAGTGATCCCAGCTCCAGATCCTCATCGCTGGCATCCGAATCTTCCGCCAGACTGATGACCAACTTGTTAACCTTGATGCTGGCACGATCCATGGCGGTAATAAGGCGAGTGCTGGATGTTATTCCATTCTTGCCGTGCAGCGGGTCGCTGGGTTCCTTGATCATTAATGTCGTTGGACGTTTGATGCTTATTACGGATTGCTCGTCCATTGGCAGTTTTCTCTTGGTCGTTGTCATCTTGTTGATCACCTTGTTGGGCTTGACAATTTTAATAATCTTGGTGGACGGTGATAAAGTAGACTTCTTGGCCTGGATGGGTTGAGGAATGGCCGCAACTGGCGGCTGTGGAGTTTCCACAACTTCTGTTGCGATGGGAGAAGCAGCTTCCCTACTTCTACTTGGCTCCACAATTCTTTTATCAAAGTCTGGCTCTGTAAGATCTTCATCAACTGCTTGCTGATCCTGTGAAAGTTCTTCTTCACCAGCTATTGGTTCAGTGAGGTCTTTTTCACTAGCTATTGGCTCAATGATTTCCTCTTCTTCAACTGGCTGCTGATCTTCTAAAGATTCTTCAGTTTTAATAGGCTGGAAACGCCTTACGGCATTCTTAAGGATCAGCGGACTTTTTGCTGACCTCGATGGCGGGTGGCTTGTTCGTTTTTTGGTTGCTATGCTGTTGAGGAGCAATGAACGCAACTCCTCTGGATCATCAGATTCGCTGGCAGAGTCTGATTCTTCTTTATCTTGAGACGCAGGAGGAGGAACAGCGGCAGGAATGGAAACAGAATGAGTAACAGGCGGAAAGGAAGGCTCTGCAGGTGGCGGCGTTGGCGGTGGCGGTGGCGGTGGCGGAGGTTTGTTTGGCCTTAAATTGGACAAAAGCATGGCTCGCAGAGCACCGGCCTCGTCATCACTCGAGTCCGGCTGATATTGCTCGAAACTCTTGCTGCCCGTCTGCGAATTGTCCATGGTAACGGACTGCATGTCCGTAACAGAACTGTGGTTGGAATGCTGATCGACCAAATGCATGGCGTCCCGGGCATTCTCGTCCTCCAGGTGCATATGTGGAATGTGAAATGGTGGCGGTGGTGGCGGTACTTCGTCGTCCGTAAAAACTTCAATCGCTCTCTTGATAACTTCTTCCTCGTCGTCCTCGTCTATCACAATTGGCATAGAAACGGGCGGCAGGGAGTTGGGTATGAAGCAGCGCCAACTGCCGCCGGCGTTATCCATTGAGTTCCAGTTGTGGGTCCACGTATCCCAGGCAATGTGCTGATCATCGCTGTCCGTCTCGGCCAGATCCATGTCCACTGGCTTCGTGTCCGCAACATCGTCAATGGTGTATCTTGGCGGACTTGGTATGCGCTCTGGCGAGGCGGCAGGGCTGATCTCCATGAGATCGTCAATGTCATCGTCATTAGAGGTTGAGGGATGCACCCGATTGATCATATCGGTGGGCGAGTAGGCTCGTTCCGCATCTCGCTTCTTGCGTGCCAGATGCTTCTTGAGTATCGCTGATTTCAGGGCTATAAGACGCAACCTCAGCTCTGCGGGATCTTCAGCTGACGGCTCCTGTGGCTCAGACTGGTTCTGGCTATTTGGTTCGGCCTCATCGTCGTCGTCGTCGTCGTCGGCATCGGAGACCACCTGTACCGGCGGCAATACCTGAATTTCATTCCCCCGAGGGTATTCCTTCCTGTACTTCGGGCTGGGCGACTTACGCAAACGACATTGCAATCGCTCTTTCAGACTATTCTTGTAATGGCCCAGCTCCTCCTGTCGCTCCTCCAGGGCCAGAGCCACGCGCAACTTGTGCCTGCTGAGTTTGAGCCTCTGCAGGTCCGCAATCTCATCGTCTTCGTTGTCAATGTTCAAGTCATACTCGTCATCGGATGCACTGTCCAGGGATGCCAGCAAAATACTCTCCTGATGGTGGGACGGAGAGTTTTCGTAATGCTGCTGCTGCTGCTGCTCCTGCTCCTGCTGCTGATGAAAGTTACGTTGCTGGTGATAGCTATATACATGGCGGCGGCGATGCAGTGGTGGGGGCGAAGGCGAAAGCTGTTTGTGTTTTGTGCGTTTGCTTAAGGGATTCCGACGATATTCAGGTCCTCCGTTCGATGATGTCTTATGATGTCGCTTGTCACCTAGGCTGTCAAGGCGGCGTATTTTGTGTCTGCGATGTCTGCGCTGCTCCTGGAACTCTTCATCCGACTGGGTGGACACATCCGACAACACGTAGATGGTTGGCTTGTGCTTGTACCGGAAAGCACGCTCCACAGGCTTGGAGTAATCTGAAAATAAAATAAGCTTCTTTTTAAGGGCAAGTTTGATTAAATAATCCGAAAGATTCATATCTCAATTTCAACCCCAGGGGAAGCCCTATCAACTCGCACACACACACAAACACACATGTACAATGTACATACACACGCCACTACATGTTGCTTACTGTACTGATTCGCCAAATTGGCGGACAGCATATCCATGCGCTCCACATCCTTGTTATTCTCCTCCAGCTGCTGGATACGTGCGCGCAACTTGAATTCCTCGTCCTCCGACGAGATGATCATCTCAAAGTCATCCACAATCTCTCCCTCTTCACGATCGTCCTCCTCGACCCCGCCTTGGCCTTGGACTGCGATTGTGGGTCCATCGGTTAGTTCGGGCGGCTCCTTCATCTGCTGCGTTTCCTGCCTCGTTTCCATTGACATGGCGGCAGTGCAGACAACCATTCTAAGTTTGCAAAGATCAGCACTTTCGTTTTTATTTTTTTTTTTTTTTTTGGGAATTCACTGATACTTGTGCATAAAACGACCACGGTGGCCGAACAGGTAGGAGATGAAAAATCCAAAGCGCGTCGAGATAAAGCCAGCGATGGCTTTTTTTACATCCTGGTCACACAAAAGACCTGTCATAATACCGATAGTTTTGGCCATTTATTTTCACGGATTTAATTGCTATGGTATATACAATAAAAAATAAAATATTACTGTATTACAATATATAAATATTTTATTAATTAATCATGTATGACAATTGTCATAATAAAAATACATTTTAACTACAAAAGTCTTCTAACTATCGCCATTGCTCGATAACGCCAGCCCAACCAATGTCATCGATAGCGTTACCGATGTTTTGACAGCTCCGCCAACTGTCAACGCGGTTTCCGCTCTTTTCCTACCCAGCTCGCGAAGCAAAATGCAGCAGAAGGTATTTGCCAGTGAAAAAACGCAGAATTCGTGCCTTACTAATACCTAAAATGTTGCAAATATTTGTATTTTGCAGCGCAGAGAACCCGTTCAGGCTGTCCAGGTCTTCGGACGCAAGGTGTGTGTGAATAAAGCCCTAAAATCCAGCCAAACTTTCACACGTGTCGCAGACGAAAACCGCGTCAGTCAGCGGCAGACGGGTTGAGCTCTGCCGCTTCGCCGCTGAGGTTATGTTTGTGTGTGCGAGTGTTCTGTTTGGGTTTGCAGACGATTCAACAAATTCTGGAGCGGAGACTAATGTGTGGTTTGTTTATTATTGCAGAAAACCGCCACCGCTGTGGCCTACTGCAAGCGTGGCAATGGCCTCCTGAGGGTGAACGGTCGCCCCCTGGAGCAGATTGAGCCCAAGGTCCTGCAATACAAACTGCAGGAGCCCATCCTGTTGCTCGGCAAGGTATGTGCAAGTGTTTGCAAGTCCCAAAGGCTACGTTCCCGCTTCCATTTGGTGCTGTGATCTATGAAAAGTTACGCTAAACATTTGCTAAAACAATGGAAGCGAGAACACGGCCTATAGAATCAAAATGATGATAACATTTATCCCGAATTCGAAGCCAAATGAGATTAAAATCTTTATCTGATTAAAACTGAATCAAGTTAGGTTTATGTATTTATAAAAACGTTTATTAATTCGTTTCTTTGTCTATTTTTTGCAGGAGAAATTCGCCGGCGTGGACATCCGTGTGCGCGTCAACGGTGGTGGTCATGTAGCCCAGATCTACGCCATCCGCCAGGCCATTTCCAAGGCTCTCGTCGCCTTCTACCAGAAATGTAAGTGTCCACCCCTTAAAACAAACTGCTGGCCGCCTTAATAGGTTTTTGTTTGGGAGAAACCCCGTCTCTCTTGCAAATGATTCAATAAAGGCCAGAGTGACCTATATTATGAGCATATACCAACCAAGCTGCAAGATTATTGTGCAGATTGGGTGATGCATCAAAAACATTTGGAATTTAAGCCACCTTCTTCCAGATTTTCGTTGGATAATATCCGTCCAATGATACATTTAAGTAAGGCAGATTGAATCACATTATGAGCATATACCAACCAAGCTACCCGATTATTGGGCAGATTGGGTGATGCTTCAGGAACATCTGAACGATTTTATAGATATTTAACGCACCTTCTCCCAGATTTTTGTTGGAATTATCAACCTTTTCCAGTGAAGGACTCGAGCAAGGGAGAACAAGTGAATGTCGCAATCAAAGAGAGCGATTGGCAGATTTGACCATTGCTATTTGAGGCTTCATCGACACTTAATCAAGTCTTACTCTTAAGATTGTTTCTTTGAAATGTTCCCTGTATTAATTCCTATTCCTCTTTCAATTACAGACGTTGATGAGGCCTCCAAGAAGGAGATCAAGGACATTCTGGTCCAGTACGACAGAACCCTGCTGGTCGGCGATCCGCGTCGCTGCGAGCCCAAGAAGTTCGGCGGTCCAGGTGCCCGTGCCCGCTACCAGAAGTCGTACCGTTAAACTACTCTGTCTGGTTTTCATTTTGGATTAGAGCTATTTTTACAATTTGAAAATGGTGTTTGCACGCGAGTGCGAATAAAACGGAATAATTAACTGTACAGACGAGTTCATTGGAATTGTATTTAATTGGGAGTGGGAATTTATTTAATTTAAAGATTTGTGGAGACTATGCAGTGGTTTTAAATTGTTTCAGCTATTCAGACATAATAGACGGACTAAGTAAAGGAGTCTTCCATTAATTGCTTATTTTTTATAAAATATTGCGATTAAATAAAATAGAAGAAATAAATACTAGTATTTTTTGTCCATAGTGGATTTAGTATTTTTTGGTACCATTAAATCGACTGATGTATTTATTGTTATCGATTAGACGGCCGACAACGATACAAATATCGTCCCATCGAATGTCAACAAATAACAGAAGAAGAAGTTTTTTAACATTAGTCATGGGGGCATTATTTGGGAAAAGCAGCAAAAAACCGGCCATTAGCCGGATTACCGACCAGGACAAGGCGGTGCTGGTGAGTCAGAGGACCCTTTCACATGTGACAACCCCTGACATATTTCCCATTGCAGCAATTGAAGCAACAGAGGGATCGTCTGAAGCAATACCAGAAACGCATTGAAACGCAATTGGAGAATGACAGACTTATGGCCAGGAAGTGCTTGCAGCAGGGTCGAAAAGAGTATATACATTACCTATAATTTGATATTAGGTACAATTAACCATATAAATCCTCTTACAGTCGGGCCAAGCTGTTGCTACGTAAGAAGAAATACCAGGAAAGCCTTCTGACGAATACCGACAAACAGCTGGAGAACCTAGAGAAGTTGGCCGCCGACCTGGAGTTCGCCCAGGTTGAGATGAAGGTTCTGGATGGTCTTAAGGCGGGTAATGCGGCCCTTAAGAAGGTCCATGAAATGCTGGACATCGACGAGGTGGAACGAATCATGGACGAAACACGCGAGGGCATTGAGAAGCAGCAAGAAATCGATGCCATACTGACAGATGTGCTGACCACGCAGGACGAGGAGGATGTTTTGGCGGAATTGGATGCCCTTGAGGCAGAGGAAGAGCAGCAGAAGGGCATCCAGTTGCCCGAAGTGCCCACCGAGGATCTGCCCGCCGCGACGGAAAGCGAATCTGTCGAGGAGCCGGAAAAGACCAAAGCAATCAGCAGCAAGCCCAAGAAAGTCCTAGTGGAGGCCTAGACCCAAAATCAAATCGAAACCAATGCCATTTTGTATATCTGTATGTATGTATAGCCGTTCAACTAAATATTTCGTTAAGTCCAATGTGAAATACATATTTTTTTGTATAGATTATGCTTTCGCTAAGGAACCAAAAAGAGAAAAAGAGTGAGAGAGGGTTCTTACATTAATTCTTTGTTGGGCGGAATATTTCATCATTTAATTTTGGAGCGCAGGACCTTGTTGCTCTCGTGCAGCTTTTCGATCTCGGCGATCAGAACCAAGTTCTCCTTGAAAAGCTTATCGTACTTCTTCTGCACAGTCTTGTCCTCGGCTACAGACTTGTATTTGGCTAGAATATTCTCGATCTGCTTGCGTTGTCGTATAAACTCGTCCTTGACCTCTGCGTCTAGGGACACGAATCTCTTTAGCTCGTCGTCGGAGGCATGCTTACGGAACAGCTCCCGCACTGCTTTCTTGAGTCCCTCGGTTGTGTTAATCTCCCCGGCCACGTAGTAAATGTCCGAGCAGATGGCATGCAGGCACTCTCTGGAGGCCTTGGCTCGATGACGCTCCGTCCGCAGCTCGGCCACATTGCTCAGATACTTGTCGCGCATCTCCTTCAACTGCAGCTCCAGCTGCACGTTGCTCTGGTTGAGTCCCTCAAGTTCTGCCTCCATCTCGATGATGTGCTTGCGCTTGTCGTTAATCTGGAATTCGCGCGGCTCTATTTGGGCCTTGAGCTCGGCGATCTTGTGGCCCAGCACCTGCTTATACTTGTCCAGCTCTTGGTTCTTGTGCAGCAGATCCTGGATGCGTTTCTCCTTGCCGTTGATGGCGTAGTCTCGATCGGATATATCCTTTTGCAGTTCCTCTATGTTTCGCATCTGTTTCAGGATATTCCTTTGGCTCTTGTGGTGCTCATCCTTAAGAACCTCGACCTCTTCGAGAAGACCATCGATCTCGCGACTCTGGGCCTCGAACTTCTTTTGCAGGACTCCAGCCTTACCGCGCCACATCTGGGTTTCGTTTCGCTCCGTGGTGAGTTTGTTTTCGTACTCCGTTTGGGTGGACACCATGTTGCGATCGTTCTCCAGCTCCACCTCGCGGCAGTACTCGATGAACTCGGACTTCTTGTCCTGCATTTCCTTCATCAGGTCGCGAATCAGCTCCTTGCGTTCGTTCAGCTGCTGCTTGTAATTATTCTCCAGGGCCTCAACCGTATCCTGCAACGTGCCCGTGGAGTTCTTCAGCTTATCCTCGTAGCTCTCGCGCAGCTCCAGCATGTTCTCACGCAGATTGGTGAACTTCTGGTATTCGATCAGCATCCTTTCCGAATACTGATTGGCCAGAGTGTCCAGCTGAATGCGATGCTCCTCCCGCAGGGCATTGATTTGGAACGTAATGTGGTTCATCTCCTCGGTATGCCTGGCCTCGATTTCATTGTTCAGCTCCTTGAGCTCCTCCAGTGCCGAGCAGTAGCTCCTGTGCACCTCCTGCAGCTGCTGGCCGTCAAAGATCTCGTTCTGACTCAACTGATACTGGAACTCCTCTGCCTGCTGCTTCAATCTTAGCTCCAAGTTGGCTATCTGCTCTATTTTGTCATTAAGCTGGCTGCGAGGTATCAAAACCTCCTGGCTACGCATCAGATCCTGGTCCATGGCGGCCACCTTGCCCTCAATGTTGTCCATTGCCCAGATGGCTAGCGTTCCTTTGCTGGAAATGGCAAACAGCATGGTGCCGTCGTAGGAGAAGCGCATCTTATTCACAGGCCCATCGAAAAAGCGGAAATTGGTAAAGGTTCCGCCGCCTGCCTCCAGGAATGGCAGCTGCAAGTTGAACAGATTGCCCTCGGTATCGGAGACAAACATAATCAGATCCGACCTGGCCAGGCACATGTCCGCAACAGAACCCTTGTTTTTCGATGGTATCGTTATCTCCCGCACCAGAGTGGAGTTCTGGAACTCACGGATCGTTCCAAAACTGGTGCCCGCAAATATTGTCAAGGGATCATTCGAACTGCAGGAGACGGTGATATATTCCGTGCCCTTCTGTACGATCTCCTGCACTCGGGCTCCAGTTTCAATGTCCCACAGGTAAATGGCACCCTCCGCCCCGCCAGAAATCAGGTATTTATCTGTTCGTGACCAGGCCACGGAGAGGACGGTGCCATTGTGACCCTTCAGGTTAATAACCACATCCAGCGTATACACGGAGGTCACGGCTATATTATTGTCATAAGCAGCGGCCATCAAATGTCCTAAGTTGGAATATCGCACGGCATTGCAGTGAGGAAAGTTGTAGGTCTTGACAATCTAAGGAAGAGAAAAGAAGACAGGTTTAAGGTGAGTTTTTATCAGTTTTTTTTTTTTAAATAAACAATAAATGTTTAACATTTTCCAGCAAAAACCTACATTAAGATCATCCATAAAGATCTGGGTAACACGCAGCTGATCGGAGAAGCCAATGGCTGCCATTTGACCCGTCAAACCGAGCTCCACAATGTTGACATCCACTTGGAACTTGCGTACCAGCTCCACCAAGGCAGTCTCATAGTTCCAGATCCTTATAGTTTGATCCCTGGCTGCAAAGAATAATTAAATTAGACAAAAACAGGAAGAGAATAGAAGTATACAATACTCACAGGCAGTCATTATAATCGGCTTCCAGGCACACACCGAAATGGCTATGATTTCCCCCGTGTGGATGAGCACTCCCAGTGGCTCAAACTTCAACTGCTTGGTCTTCAAAGTCTCTGGAACTATGAGAATGCCCACATAGATCTGCGAGTGAGATGTCGTCACTATCACGGTCTCCTGTTTGTGATCAATGGCAAGATTCCGGATCTGATACATGTGCTCTGCATACAGATTCGTTGGCACCGTCAGTATTGTCTTCCTCTCAAACTTGAACTTGGAAACGCGCTCAAAAACAAAGGCTCTATTAAATATGATGTAAGCGAATCCTTTGGGAAAGGCAGTCATGCAGAGGACTCTCTTATCCTGCAGAGTAATCGTCTGTGTGGGCAGAAATCGATGATCCTGCATCTCCCGGTCTCGATCGAATACCTCCTGATCGATCATAAGATCCACAGTGTCCGCCTCGCTGGCCTTTTGTGCCAGTTTCTGCTCACCGTTCTCCACGAGAATCAGTTGATCATCTGATGTGCCCACCATTAGCAGGTCCAGCGAGAGGAACGCCATGGAGGTGACCCTATACTTGACCTTCAGATTGTTGCTTATGCTGAAACCCCGCTCCGACTTGCTCATCAACAGCAGGGTGCGATCCCCGCCTACGGCCAAAAAGCTGCAATCAGCCGGATTGCCAGCAATGCACTCGGCTCCCCCATGGGATCCTGGTATTGTGGCCCTTGCCTCGAGCACGGTGCTCGTCTTGTCTAGCACCAACATTATTATAGTTTCCTCGGGAGGACGGGTGACCAAGGCCACCGCTCTGGAGTCATTGGTGAAGATCATTTGCTGAATGTCGGCATTGCGATGATTGCTGGGCAGCTCTAGATGGCGACGCTTCTTAAGGGTAGCCAACTCATAAACGGATATGTAACGGCCACTGAGGGGAGAGGAATAAGGAAAGATTATTAGTTTTAGTTTAGATTTAGCAGAGCTAAAGACAAGAGAAGAAGTTCGTCCCTATTTCAGGAGCAAAACTTCTCTCCTTACTTCTTTGAATGTCGTTCCAGCACTGCCAGCAATTTTCGATGCGAGCTAATGGCTATGACTTCCGGTCGGGTGTCCTCAGGCAATCTGCAGGGTTAAAAATACCAAAAAGGATTAACTAAATCACTCAGAGAGTACACAAAACTCACCTGAGAAACCTCTGCTTGTTCTGTACGTAATCGTGAAAGGCCAGGACTCCCTCCACCGGATAGATGACCTCCTTCGTCAGATTGAAGTGAATGTTGCCAATCACATCCGACCGCAAACCGTAAATAAGCCGCGGCCTTATCGTCACCGTGCTGTTGGTCAGCGAGGGTCGCTTCATGTCATCCATGATTACTGATTGTTTTTGTTTTTAATAAAAAATATATATAATATATGTACACGGAGCGGGATTACAATTTAAACTGGCAGGCAGACAGACGACGAGCCGAGGAGAGCACTGAAATTCGATCAAACAACTTGGGGAACTTGGGAATCGTTAGGGAACGGAACTCTCGGCCTATTTTCCCCATCGACAGTTAACTCCATGGCATTCGTAATGGGGAGAACCTAACAACAGCAAAAGAGCGGAAAGGGAAAGAAGAGTCGAGGAGGCTCGAGGAGACTCGGGGAGACTCGAGGAGACTCTATTCCAATCAGAGCTTGGCCGCGAGCCTCCATGAATAAGTAATTAAACGCCGCTAAGTATGCTTTTAATTTAAACCAACAGATGAGTGGAAAGGCGAAGGCGGAGACGGAAACAAAGTTAAGCGCTTGCTAAAAACAACACTGAAATTTCCTTTGGAATTGCCGCCCGTTTCCTGGCCAACAAAAACAAAAGCCACACCGCCATCGCACTTGAACTCTGGCAATGCGCTTTCTTCTTTTTTTTTTCTTTTTATTTTGACTCGGAATATGGGTCTGTCTGTCAGTCTGTCACTCAGTCATTCAGTCAGTCAGTCAGTCAGTCAGTCCCCCAAATATTGTTTCACATCCCCCAAATTTCCCCGAAGAGGCCGAAGACAATCGTCGCCTTGGCATAGCGAACACGACCTAACACAAGGAATTGTTAGTTAAAGAAAAGCTGCTCGGCCTCTCTTAACTGAAGCACTCTTGGCCCTTGGGGGGAAAATGCTGGCACGAGAGAGCTTTTGTGTCCACAATCCTACAAGTTGGAGATGCCCAATATGGTTTGAGCTCACACCCAATTGGGAAATTACTTGGGAAAGGGTATGGCCACGGGAATGGGAAACTGCTATGGGTTATATGTGTGTGTTTTTTTAACAATTTGATTAATGGTTTCACTGCCAGACGAAACACTTTTTTTCTGCCTTCATAATTCACAGCAATTTAGGCTTATAAGATATTTACAAATTATGGGTATTTGAGGTTTAGGAAAGTTTATATATAATAACTTTTAAATGTATTATAAGTAGTATTAAGGCACGAAATATTTTGTGTATGATAAATCCTTAATGCCGGTATATTTATCATTTTAGTTTCTAATTATTTATTGATCAATTAAATGTTTTGTTAAGTGAAATCTGCAAATAAATAAAAATAGGTGATAAAAATGTTAAAAATTAAAACTGATTAACTTAATTTGCATAAAATTCCAAAGATAGTTTTTACATTTACCCCCAAAATAATGCTAGGAAAAAACCATATCCTACAGAGACAAACCTCATACATAGCCCCTTTCTTTGAACCTAAATAAAGATAATAAAGAGGATGCCTTTTAAATTGGAAGAAGGAAAGGGGAATAATAAAAAGAAATAAATGAATAAATATATAAAAAATAAAATAAAGCCTATAAGTAATATCTATCTATTAATAGAAACCATCCTGCCATTTAATAAGCTCAACCCTAAAATCTTAAAAATAATCTTAGTTTCTATTTAAGCTGGGCTCCTGCTACCTGTTATTTTCCACCTTTATTTTGGCCATAATAAAGCCAAATAATTGCCAACACAATCCACCATGGAAAGCTTTCTCTCTCTCTCTTGGCTGAGAGTTTCATTTTCATTTTCATGCTCGGTTTGCATGCGGACTCTGCTCTGTCCATTTCAGTAGTAGTTTTCGCGTCGGCCGCAGCACAACGAGCAATCGGAAACGGAAACGGAATCGGAAGTGGAAGTGGCAGAGGCTACACATAGCACAGAGCACCAAGCAAATTGAACCGACCGCAACAAAAAAAAAAGACAACAGAGAAAGAACTACTGAGCGCAGTGAAGTGTTTGTTTTTCGGCGTTATCAGCGGATGCACGCGCTTTCAGCTGTGATTGGAGTAGGGATTGGGATTGGGATTGGGACAGGGATCCACAGGAGGAGGCGACGAGCCGGAGAGGCGTGTCACTAGCAGGTGGCGGCTGAGCCGGTTAAACCAGGAGTCCGACGGCAAAAAGTAAATAAAAACCAAAACTCACTTGTAACTTTTGTGTTTGTGTGCGTGTTGTAACTTTTGAGAGCTGTTGGTTTGAGAGTGTGTGTGTGTGTGTTGTGTGTTTTTGCGAATGTTTCAAGAGGACCCGCAAGCGGTTGTTTATACACAAAGAAAAAATGTTACAATATTTTAAAATGCAAAAAAAAGGCTTGGAAAATGGATAAAAATATAGGAGAATATCCTTAAAAATTTAATTTGAATCCCTTGAACATTTGTTTGGTTTTAAAACAAAAGTATTATCTTAAATCTTTACTTAAGTTATGCATATTTTATTTTTAAACTCAAAAATTGTTTATAAAAACACAAGATTTGTGTTCCCTTCGCCTTTATTTTTAACTTTGCCTAAACAGACATAATTTTAAGCATTTGTTTCTTGTTTACAAATAAATAAATTAATTGCCAAAACTTGGCTGGCTAAAAATAAACTTTAAAGGATTTAAATAGCTACTTTTCCTTAATTTAAATGGTTTTAAATTTTATTTGTTTCTTGTTTACAAATAAAAATAATAATTACCAAGACTTTCCTAGACAAAACTCATTAAAATCTCACAAATTGGTCAGAAAATTGTAATTTGGCTAATAAACTATTTCAGTTCCTTGACTTTCTGTGTAGTTTGGCAGGTGTTTTTGCGACAGTCGCTCAATTAACAATTGCTGGGAGAAAACCACGGCTCGAGTCCTTTGGCCCGAGTCCTTTTGCGGCTTTTCTCGCTGGAATTTTAAGCCAATTAAATTGCAAAAACCAAAACCCAAAAAGGAAGAAAAAGGAAACAAGGGGGGGGGGGGAGGAAAGCAAAGAAAAGCAAAGCCAAGAGTGATATGAAAACGAAAGCGAAAATGAAATGAAACGGAAAATGGCCTAATGGACTCTGTCAGTCTTTTCAACTCGGCCCGAAGAAAGGCAGCAACGACCACGACGACGACGACGCAGCAGTGTGGCAATTAAAAAGTAATTTTAATGCTTCCCTGTTTCGTTTATTTGCGCAAATAAGCAACGAGTTTACAATTAACCTGAGTTTGTTTTGGTTTTTGTGAACTTGTGTGTTGAATTCGTGTGGGGGTTAATTCTTCCCCCTTGCACCTTGCCGTAAATCTTTTTCATCTTTCATCTCTCAATTCATCCCAATGCCTCCACGTTTTATTTGCCCCCATTTGCCATCATTTGGCCATCCATTCGAGGCATAGCAAGTCGCACGTAATTGCCGATCTTTGTTATAAACAAATCGTTTTTAACAAAAGCATACCACAGACACACACAGAAACACACACATGCAGCCATAAACTTATATATAGTAAATATCCGCACATTCACCGCAAAAACTAGAACAGGTCAAATGAAAGGAAAATAAGGGGGAAAGGGGGAAAATCGGCGCGGCAAAAATGCCCGGAAAGCGTAATGTTCATTTCAAATTTAAATTTAAATCCGTCGCAACCACAGTCGCCGCCGCATTGCGTGCACTGCACCGCCGCCGCCACACCATGTGGCAGTGTTCCTTTCCTTAGATATATACATACATATATGCAGCCGATTCTATATATTATATATTGGGCACGACTTGCTCCCGGTATTTTTGGACTGTCGGCGAATGCCGCAGAGTTTTTGGCCGCTTAAATATGTAAATTTCTTCATCGCTGGAAGTTGTTTGGGCCCCCATTAGCCAGCCCATCCGTAAATATAAACAAAATGCGTTTGTAAATACATATTCATAAAAGTAAACATCCACAGCGGGGGGGACCCCATTTCAAAATTGTAAATAAATCAATCAAAAAGTTCATTAAACCAGTGAGTTTAATTTTACAGAATTACTCACTTTCTTGGCGAATTTTCAGGTGTTCGAAATGTGTTTTTGTTTTGATTTTCATTCATAAATAAAATTCCTACATATGTATAATACAAGGAAGTCTTAATGGTGATTAATTCAAATTATATATATTTTATTTGGTTCTTTTGTTCAAATTTTAAATATCTTTTATTGAGAAAATGTATTTGTTCTATTAAATTTTTTAAAAAATTTCTGTCAGTATAGAAATAAATAATCAAAATCATAATTTTTTTTCTTTATAATTCAAACTTTCCTAACTTGATTGTCTCCAGAACTCAAACAATATTCCTGAAACTTGAAAATGTTCACTTCAATAGCTCAAAATTGTGTCTCTTCTTGTTGTATTCAAAAGTTATCCGACTTTAATCGAATTACAAAAGAAAGACGACCTTTTGGTTGCCACAGGCAGAGATACATTTTTGTAGGAGTTTCTACGAATTTACTAAATCAAATCATTACTTTAAAAAATTGTTTATATATTTTTACAAGCTGCAAAAATCACATAAAAAGTTCTAGACTTTCTCTTGGTACAAAAAACTTCTTTATTTATATAATTCAAACTTTGTTTCAAACCATATGTTTAGCTTAGAGCTATGGAAACTACACCTTAAAAATATATTATAAAATTTCCTTCATTATCAAACTTATGCTTCTTTATTATATTTCCCTTAGGCCCCACTATTTTTGCATTTATTTTTATGTATTATGTGGCATAAAGTTTTCTATATTGCCTGAGATTGCATCAGCCTTTAGACTAGTTTTACAACTTTTCAACTTTCAACCTAAAAGTTCAGAGGACCCAGAGACAAGACACTGCAAAAGGAAAAAGGGGAAATTGCTATACAAACGGAGAAAATTCCGCTACAATACACTTTCATTGTTTCCAATTATTCTTATTTTATCAGGTTTTTCCTTTCGCCGGGTTAAAGCTGAATGTAGGACTCAATTAAAGCCAACTTGAGCCTGCCATTTCGCGCTTAATTTTTTATCACTTCTTCGCTGGCAGCCTGCATCCGCACTTTCCTCGCTTTTCCCTCGCATTCCCTTGCCGGCAGAGCTGTTGCTGAAAATCTCGCTGAAATTGGAGTCAAGTGTTTTCCCTTATTTTCTCTAGCGTTTTCATTTTTGTTTTTCTTTTTTTTTTTACAGCCAAGCCAGGACATAATAGCATGCGCTCGCCCGTTCTTTAGCTTTCTCTTTCACTCTACATGGTTTGGCACAAACACATACACACATATCAGCACGATATAGTTACACTGAGAGATATTTAAGGGACTATTTGAAATTTAATTCATGAATAATAATATAATATCCCATTAGTTTTGAATATAAAAATGTAGGATTACGGCTTAGCCGTAATATTTTATAGACTTTGAGATTCTGATGTTAGGTCAGATCTATGTGGATCCTTTCTAATACTTAATAATCCATTTTTCCTTGTTTTTGCTTAATAATATTTTAAATTGAATCAATTTATATATCCTAGTCATTGAGATTCTTTAAGAAAGGTCGTAGTAAGATTTTTTTTTTCCATATTTTAAGAGAAAGCTCTCTAAAGGCATATCATTCCGTGTCATTGAGCGTGAATTATAGTTATTTCTTGATAAAAGCAGCAACATAAAGTCATACCACATTAATTTTGACAGTTTTCAAACAAAATCGTACTAAAAATATAATATATTCAAAAACAACCAATATATCTCATAACAAATATTACACATACGCAGCGTGGGCCCAGCCTAACTGCCGTTGAGCTTAAATAATACTTACTTATTGATAAAAGCAGCTTAATAAAGGCATACCACATTAGTTTTCACAGTTTTTAAACAAAAATGTAATAAAAATATATTTGAAATTCATCAAATATTCCACATACGCTGCGTGGGCCCTGCCTAACTTCTAATCTTGAAATAAATACAAGCCACACCACATTTTTTGCAAGTGTGCACTGGTGTAAAAGCTTGAGCGCAGCGCACAAGCCTTTTTTCCTTCATTTTCCCCAATTTCCAGCGGCTGCCCGCCGCTCCTCGACTCTTCCTCGTCCTTCGTCCCTTCTCCTTCGTTTTCGGCTTCAATTGTAGCGGCTAAGTTGACCTTTTTGTTAATAGCGCACACACACTATGGAGGGCTTACGCCACTATGCTGGCATATAGATGGCAAAGGAGCATTGTCTGCGCAGGAATTTGATGTTGGCTCAGCTGATTGATTTATTGTCTGCCAGTCTCTGACAATTCTGAGCAAAGCCAGTTGGCAGCAAAGCCAAACAGACAGAGCCGCAAAATGCCAAAGGAGTCGTGTGCTCTCCCCCTCTCTCTTTCACTCTCTCTCTCTTTCTCTTTTGCTCCTCGTCGCAGTGTATGCAATAAAAAATTATCAACTGAAGCCCTGGTATATGGCTAAGAGAGTGTGCGTGTGTGTGTGTGTGTGTGTGCATGTGACGTCGCTATAATTAAGAATGGTGGCGAAAGCGAAAGCGACAGCGCGTACTAGCCGCCATTTTCATTTTACGATAACTGCTTTCACCTACTTATTTGCCATTGCGGGAATGCATGCACTCGCTCCCTAATTTCCACCCAATATTCATCCACCCCTTTTTCCCATCACCTCCCCTGCCATGCGTCAGCTTGGTTTTTAATTCAGTTTTATTATTCCCAGTTTTAATGACATTTATACGTACGTTTTTATATATGTATGTCTGTACATACGTACCACATTAAAAATTAATTTCTTTATTGCTTTAAAATAATGACATTAAAAGCAGACAGCTTTTTCGGGAAGCACACACACACTCGACATACTCTGAAATTTGTTAAATGGTTGTTGATGGTATTTTTTCTACTAACAATTGAATATATTTTATATTTCTTAATTTTTTAAGACAGTTTTTAATTTATTACTAAAAAATATAATGTTTTCATCTTAGGAACCTTTTAAATTGTTTCCAAGTATTTTTATTAGCTCTTTATCAAGCTTATTATATTTATTTTAGCTTAACTTTGTTTAAAATAAAGCTAATCTCAAAAAAACTATCTTTCACTTCTTTTAAAATATAATAAACATTAAATCCCGTGAAAATCGCCTATTTATCAATATCTTCTATAGTTATTTCCTCATTTTGTTTACATATTTATTTATTTTTAAATTTATTAACTTCATTTCATTTACATATTTATTTATTTGTTTGATGAAATTTGCATTTCATGTTCTCTTTCATTTAACCACAACTTCTGCTTCTCATTTTATACCTTTTTTTTTACTTTTTATTGACTTTATTAAGCTTATTTACATTTAATGATAAGATAATGCATTCACACTTTCATTTTCTGTCAATTTCAATATCAAACATTGCAAAAAGCAGCTGAATAACCAAATCAAAAACCTCTCCCTCATAAAACCTCTCTTAATCTCTTCATTAGTAATTTCTTATTTAATTTTAATAGTTTTACAAAATAAGAAAAAAAAGTAATTTGCATTTTATGATAACTGCAGCTTTGTTGGCATTTAATCTCACTCCTCCACCCAAGCCTTGCCATCATGGTTGGGTCCTGCTTTATTATTCTGTCTCCTTTAATAAAATCCATTGCCTTGGAATTTTTAAATTTAATTCCTTATTTACTTCTTACTGCGTACAACAACGAAATAAAAAAAAAATTATCATTTAAATTGCAAAGCGTGTGCGCTCACTCATTACACATTCTCTCATGGCTGACGCTATCTTTGCCCCGAAAGCCTCAAGCCTCAAGCATGCCAAAGTGTATGCCAAAAGTTCATAAAACTTTTAAGGGTCTCTCCTCGTCCGACGAAAAATGAGACATAAATGCATAAATTTAATGGGTATCGAGCGGTTGCCGGTGCGGCTACGAGTGGTCAAGGGGCGGAAATTAAAGCAGGGCGTGGTCAAAGATGCTGATACAGACCGTGACAGCGGCTAACTGAAGTTATTTGCCTAAGTGCAAGTGTTGTTCATTTTTGTATGGGGAAATGATTAAACGTTGTAACAATTTAATAAATTAAAAGATTATCAGTCGCTTAAGCTAATACATGGCAGGCAACATAACAAAAGTTTCAACGACTCTTAAATGCCCTAGAACTTATGGTCACAAGTATTTGTCAAAACTTTGGCCAACTTTTATGCTGCGTAAATTTACAAACATTCAAACACAATCGACACGTTTAAGGGCAACAGATTTGTGGCCAACATGAAATTCTTGGCCCCTCCAGGACTTTTCCTTTTCAAAGTTGCCCCATAAAGAGCGGGTGCCCCCTTTTTTTTTACAGGCCTTTGATGGCCCTTTCCTCAATTGGTTTTCCCTTAGCAAGTGCCATCGGTAAGAGTCCTCGGGGTGCGGTATTCCTTTACACTGCCAATAAAAGGAAATATTGCTGGCACTTGCACTTGTGTTACACGTTATTGCTTTAGCTTTAGCTTGGAAAATCACAGAAAACAGGAATCAAAACTTATATGGCCAACAGGTTGAAAGGAAAGGGGGTACAAAAGCACCTCACCACAGACATGTTAACCACATAGTTTTCAGTCGTGCATGCTAATCGAGAAGCAGGAAAATGGAAAAGGCAAATTCCCACATAACACACGCATGATCGGGGTAAGGACAATCCACAAATTGAATTGTCTGCAGCAGATGAAGCATGGATTGAATATGGGATTATGTACAACACATTAGATATGCAGTGTGCGTGTGTATATGAGTGTGTGTGTGTGTGTGTGTGTGTTGTAAGCGTGTGTCTGTGCGGTTAGTTTTTAGGGCGTCCCCCATGGCGTATGCGCAATGCCAATTAAAGCGAGCCCCAAAAAGTATGCAGCACATAATGTAATTGCCTTTCATTCTGTTTTTCTTTGGCTTTTCCGATCTGTTTAATGAATAACGAATGAAGAAACGTTGTACGCTTAATTGTGATTGAGCCGAGAACACAGCTCATTATAATTAATGTAAATGCTATAGTATAAGTTTTTGCACAAAATATATACGTACATATATGCGCATATTTTGCCACAGGCCCATTAATGCCATTCTGATTTATTGCAGCCTCCTCTCGCTCCAAACCTCGAAAAACAATAACAAAAGCTGGGCCATAATTAACCGCATGCCGCAAGCCGCAAAGGGAAAACACAGAGAAAAAACAAATATCGAAATCAAAACAGAAAAAACATCACATACACACAGCGTCAGAGAGAGAGAGAGAGTGACGAGACCGGGGCGGGAGAGCGAGCAATGCGGCCTAAACGCTTTGGCAATTATGCCGAAATTGTTAACAAAATACGAAATGTATCAAACTAAATAAAGGCGACAGCAGCAGGAAACCACAGAAATTACAAAGGAATCCTGGTGAGAAAGGAAAGGGACTCGGCGACGACGACAGGTGGCAGGTGGCAGGTGGTCGCCTGGGGGCCATCGCATTGAATTAATTTTCATATAAGGCCCACAGCAGAGCTCCATACAAACCGCAAACCGAATTGAAACCTCAATAGAAACACAAAACGGAAGCACAGAAACAAAAACTCACTTAGGTTGCCATCCAAATCAACGGCTGTCAGACAAAAAGTCGCTTTTGTTATTGATTTTTATAAAGCCCAAGTAGAAGCAGCAGTGGCAAACAAACACCGAAAAGCAATGAGCAGCCAGGAATAATAACACAAAGCCGCAGAGGAACAGAGGAAATACAACAAGTACAACAAAAATAAAAAAACACAAACAAAATAGAAACAAAAACTGAACGCAATGTGAATAATTCCCCAGTTGAACTGAGCACGAAACAAACAGAGTAAAGAACTGTTGGAATATATTTTTCCCCTGCTCCTGCAACCCCCCCTGCAGAAACTTTCCCAAGAAGCTCACTATATAATAGCGTAATATCGGAACGTTCATCAAATGCGATTCGATTCGATGACGATTCAAAAGGAAGACACACCGAAGAGACGGACGCGCACACGGAGCCAGCCCCCCAGACCCCACAACCTCATCCAGCCCGAGTTCGAGACCCATAAAAATGTGTTATAAAAATATACACGCATAAATTTCGCCCCCGCCCCCGCCACAAGGACATAAATATATCAGAGCGAGGAGGGAATTTAATGCAAATGTCATTGACAAAGTCAATTAGCAGGAAAGCCAGGCACTAAACGAGCGGAAATTGAAATGGAAATGGCAATCGAACAGCTGCAGCGGCACAATTGAAAAACATTTTTCAACATTTAAATTTAAATACTTTAGAAATTGTTTAAACAAAACGAAAGGAGTGTGTGTGTGTGTGTGTGTGTGCGGGACTAAAGCAAGACTGATTTTTATGTTTAGTTAGATTATTTTTAAACAAAGCTGTAGCAGCAGCAGCAACAATTTGACAAAGGCAAAAACCGCAACGAAACTGCAACAACGAATTAGCCAAGCGGAAACCCTAGCAAAGAGGAAACGCCGCCGCCCATCCACAGGGAAACAGGGAAATATATAGAGGAAAAGCTAGCAGCAAAGCAGCCGCCGAAAGCAGCTGAGGAAACAACAAAAAGCGACCAGATTCGGATTCGGATTCGGAGGAAGCATGTTTGTGTTCATAGCCGTGCTGTTTGTTAACGCTTGCCTGGCGGGTAAGTAGTGCATCCTTTCCACTTGTCCCTCCTACCTACTGTCCCGATTTTGAGTTATGGAATTTAGGGTCGTAAGCCCGGCTTCCTTTTAGCGACAATGTTGCAGATTTACGAAAAAGTAACTCCAACTGCAGCTCCTGCTTTGAGGGCATTAATAAACGCATTTACTCCAGCTGGGCACAGGGCAAGAATAGTTATTGTTAGTTTGTTTGTGTCCAAGCTGAGTTTATTTTTAGCTAGTTTACCTACTTAAATAAGTATTTGTTTTATTGTTATGGCAAAAAGCAGGCTGCCAATGAGTTCGGACCAATGGCTCTGGGTTGGTTAAATAATTTAAGGGTTTAATAATATATAGAACACCTTTACTTAATGGTTTTTTTTTCAGTTTATAAATACTGAATAAAGTAGAATTTTGAAAAGTAAATTTGACAACAAAATTAAAAGTTAATACATAAATAATTTAATAGTTTAAAAAAATATAGAACACCTTTACTTGTTGCTTTTCTAATATTTACATTAAATTTTAAACTGAAAAACATTTATATTCAGGTCTTTGATAAACTTTTGTTGATTTTTAGGGCCTTCCTGTCCAACTTGTCTTAGGCAATAAAAGTGCACTAAAAATAGTTGAACAAAAATAAATACAAGATATTTGATTGCCTAAATTCTGTGGTAAATAAATGTGGGTCAAATGTCTTGCTAAATTAATTGATTGATGGCCAAAATATTGCTTATTTCTAGAAGTTCCCTTGATAATTAAATAATCACTCTTTAAGAGGAAATTAAATATATTTTCTGGCTCAACTTTAAAGAATTCCATTGATAAATAAATAGATTTAAATCACTTACAATTAATTACTCATTTATTATATTAAAAGAATTCATAAACTCAAATAAAAGCTGCTGACACAAAGAGCAAGCCGTTAAAGTTTATTAAATTCATTTGAAGCCAGACTTACCCCAGACTGGTCAATTGATAACTGATTGACAGCAGGATCCGGGCAGGCTGTCACATCTAATCTGTTTTTCTTTTCGGCACAAAAGAGGACTTGAAGTAAAGCCGAAAAGCTGCTAATTTTATGACCCAACTTAGGAGGACTGATGTCGTTTACGACACAGCTCAAGCCACATACCCCAGTTAATCCCCTCAGACGCATTAACTTGGCTGGCGCTTCTGAATTACTATATACTCCAATTTATATATACAATATATGTATAAGCATTTACCGGGGATAATAGCATAATAACAAGCAATTATTGTTATAATAGGCACCATTCCGGCTACGCCAGAGAACATAACCGTCACCTTTCTGACGCCCACGGCGGTACGTGTGTCGTGGCAGACGCAAATCGATCTGAAGGCACATCCCATCGAGAAGTACATCGTGACGTACAAGCCAACGGATGACAGGTAGGTACCACTAACAAAACTAAAACTCAATTCACTCGGCCACTTGACTGGCTAAATGACGGCAGAGCACACTTGCCTCACTTACCGAACCAAACTGACGGGTTTTAAAAGGTCCTCCCAACTGACTGAGGCTTCCTTCCAAGTGCACCGAAAGAGAAAGTTTTGTGTATGAAATTTAACGCTTCTTAATGTAGAGGAATTTGAAGTTTTAGATGTACTTTATGTTGTTTTAAGAGTGCTTTTGATAGCGGGAAATTTATATTGAAAAGAAGCGAATTATGTCGATATTTTAAAGGTTGGGTTTAAATGGTCAGAGATCTTAGCATTAGTTTGGTTTTAAATTGAGTTTTAGGTATTTTTCGTCTATATAGTGTTCTAATATAATAACTAAAGATTCAGGTTTTATAGATCATAATTTTAAATTATTTAGTGAGACGGTAAACTCTTATATTTATTTGAACTTATTTGACCTCAAGGAAACTTTTTCTGAACTGGAAAATAGCAAAGTATAAAGAACTTTAATTCCATAAAGATTTTTGTACTTAAAAGTACTTAAAAATAAAACTGAAACACTTTATATTCTTCACTCCACATCTGTCAATAAATAAAATAAACAATTTTAATGGCACAATCACATATTTATTGAGAATTTCAAGCAGAGAAATCTCTTAATCCCACAACCTTGATCCCGTTTCTCTCTGTGCCAGAGACAAATGCAATTGCATTTATGCAGAGTGCGTCCGGACAGAGAAAAACTCTGCCTGCAATTGACGTTGGTTTTGGAGTGAGTTTGTGGCCAATGGCCTGGGGTATGGGGACCGCAGCAGGCAGGGGGCGTGGCAGCGGTCAGTCATGAACACTGTCTGCCAGCAGCAGAATTGTGTGTGCTCCCCTCCCTTCCAAGTCCAAAGTCTGCGGTGGTGTGAGTTGTGTGCGGCGTACGGCGTACGGCGTACGGCGTGCGAGTGTTTGCTTGGCCATGAGCTAAATAACAAGCCGACGAGCTAAGTAAGCCAAACGGAGCGGGCGGGAAAACCCCAAAGAGCCAAGGAGCCAGAAACAGTAGCAACAACAATAACACGAAAATGGAAAACTTGAGGCCAAATTGACCGCGAATGCAGGCCAAAAGAAAAACAAAAGACGGCGTGTACTTGAAGTAAAGTTATTTAAAAAACAAACTGGAACATAGCAGAAAAATGTGAAATTTTGCACACACACAAAGAGCAGGCAAACTTTGTTTGCCAAATTGCAAATATCAGTTTGGCTGCCTGGAAAATTCCAATTATTTTAGGTCTTTGGTAAAGTTTTTGCATATTTTGTGCTTTTATTAAGGAGAGGAGTTTATTTTCTACAAGCAGGGATAAAGAGAATTGTCTTTGGTCAAGTGTATTTATCTGGTTTTAAATTAAAGCTTTCCGTATTAGGTTATTTTTATTAACAAGTTATAATACCCTTTTTGCCTTCTTCAAAACTAACTCTATTAAAGAGTAAACTTTATTTTTTTAATATTTTCAAGCTTACAAACTTTATGGCTTTCAAATTACTGTCACTTCATTGGCTTTGATTTGCTAAAAACTTGACTTTGCCAAAGCTACCGTTCCTGTAAAAGTTGTTCTATATATAACCGCGATGTTTATGGCAGTCAAAATTCGTGAAAGGAAAGCTCATGCTCATGTGCTCCCACATATGTCAGGGACTTTGGTGCCGTGCCAGCTTCTGCTAACTCTCTTGGCAATAATCTCGATGATTTACCGAACCAATGCAGCTCAGCTGCAGCTGTCTCTGGCCAGCAATTTACCATCTTCCCCAAGCCAGGGTACCTTCACATGCTCACCATTTGCATTCGCGTTGATTGCCATTTCTCAACGCCCGAGTTGGCTGCGTGGTCACCGGAAGAACATACTTTTATATGTAGTATACTCTATACTGCATGAATATATGGATATATAGGGAAAAATATCATAACTTTATAAGAATAAAATGGAAAATATTAAATAAAAATGGAATTTCCATTGCTATGATAGTAAACATTTAATAATCATCGTTAAATGATTTAAAGTTATTACTTTACTCAAACTTGATGGGTTCAGTCTTAAAAATATATGAATATTAATTTTAGTGGTTTAATTTTACTTTTCTTTTCTTTAAAAAATTATTATAAAATGATTATAGTAATGAAAATTGTCTTGTTCTTGGTTCCCTAAAATATAGCTCTGAATATGAAATTTATAGAAAAGGTTTTAAAAGTATTTTTAAAGATATTACAAATGTATTTATTGAAAGAGCCATAATATCTATAATAAATATTTTAAATACATATTTAAATATGCATTAAAAATGATTCGTAAATAAACATTTTCAAAAATAAAAATGGCTAAAAATCCCCTTCTAATTTTTAACCCCCAATAAATCATAGCATACTTTTATGCACCTTTTATTTATGGATTTCAAAGAACCAATTTAAATGTTTTTATCAGGAGCCTAAAGAATATCTTTAAGTAGCCTACTTTACAACCCCTCTTCTCTCAGTGCATCTAAACACCGTAGGAGGAGGTAGGGCTGGACCGAATGGCTTGCATATTTTCGCCAACAAACTAAGCACTTCCGCTCCATGCTGGGGCCCCAAGTCCGTCCGCGTGGCAGCTCAGCTCAGCTCTTCGTAGTCGTCGTCGTTGTAGCTGACGCTTTTAGCCCATTCGCGCTGCCATGAAATGCCGGCCGTGTAATAAGTTAAGTGCTCGGCTTTTGTGCCTTTTGACTGCAGTCCGCTGCTGACTGTTGGCCAAGGTGTTTTTCAATTTAATGGCTGCCTCTGCCTTTGCTATGTGTGCGTTTTGGCTGCACGAGCGTGTTTTGTCTTTTACTGCCCGCCATTCCAATGCCTAAGCCTTCGCTTTATTGTTGTTCTTTTTTTTTTACTCTCCGTCCATCCGTCTGTTCGTCTTCCATGAGGTTCACGCCTATGTCAAAAATTTTATTACAAAACTTGTGCCTCTTGTTTGTGTTGTGCCCGGTTGCTTGGACTATTTCGGGTAGTTCGAGGCAGAGTGGAGGTCCCTTCGCCCGGTCATTATTTATTAGTCAGTTTGTTTTTAATTTTTGTGTTACTTTCCTATCGATTTTTGTTGTATTACATACTTCCGACTGCCAGTCATTATGGTGGGCGGTTGGCGGTCTACTGTAGAGCGGTGGGCTCTATCTTCCTGCCGTTTTTCGAGTAAATTGTGCCCGTGAATAATGTATGATTAGTACATAGACACGTTGACGGTGAGTCGGCTCGAGCTTTCGCTTTCCCTTTGGCTATGGCTTTGGCTTTGGCTTGGACTTCGCCTTAGGTTCGTGGCTCGAGCCCTGCAAGTGGAATAGACTTTTGTCCTAGACATTTCTGACAACTACAGGTAGAGCACATATAGGAGCACATGTCGGTGGATACGTATCCATGCACAGGGAGAAATTGAAAGGGAAAATATATTAAAATATTAAAGCTAAAGTTTATTTTCCAGTAAAGATATTTTTAAGATTTTTATGACTGGATTTCCTTTATGTTTATCGAAAGGATAAAGTCTAATCGCACTTAATGCAAGTTATCGATATTGCTAAAAATATATCGAAATTCAAAAGTTCGAGTTTTCTATCGATTATCGCGATAATATCCATATTTTGTGATATTTCTATAATTTTAAATTGTGAAAATTCAGGAATATTTAAAACATTTTAACTAAGAAATCTATTTCAGAGAAAGTTTTCTATTTCTCTCAGTGTTCCCTGCATGCTCCAAATTGCTAAGTGGATTTATGAAATTCTTGACGAACAATGTGTGTCCGTTGTATGAGGGTTGGAGTTCAATACGTCCAAGCATGTCAAGCACCATCAATAACAATAATAATTAATAACAATTACTGTCCCAGTGGAGGAGCAGGAGAGCAGGTGGTGGCGCCAGGAAGGGTCACAAAAGGAGGCGGGCCGGACATGTGCGCGCTTAAAGGAGGCGGAGGACAATGGTATAGAAGCCGAAGTAGAAGTAGGCGGGAGCAGATGGAAAATCCCAATCAATAGCCGTGTGCTAGATTTTATTCATTATCGTTATCTGCGTTTTTAGAGCCAATTTGACATTATTAAAATTGAAATGTCAAGGCCTGGGCACATAGCTACCTATATAACGTAGATATATCTATATCTGTACATGAGTTGCTATAGTTTCTCTGCGTAATGGCTAAGCGGATGAGATTTGTGAGTGCCTCCGGCAGTTTCTGTACGATGACAACATAAATTTTCCAGAATAAGCCATAAAAGTGCACAGTAACAGGAAATGAAATGGAGCACCCTCACATAACGTACAAGACTTGATTTGTACACAGAACATATATAGGATATATCTGGAAATAAGCTGATTGTCAGGGAATTTGAGTTGCTGCCCTTCACTTTCTTGTTTACTTCATTGAACATTGATAGAGCTGTCCCACGGGGCGTATGCGTATTTTTAATTGAATTTTTAATTTAATGCAAATGCAAATGCAGGGCGTAACTCTTCTATTACCAATCAAACACAAGAACGATAGCTTTTAGCTTGCAAAGTAAAGTAAAGTTTTTTAAAACCAGCCCATGAAACGTCATAAGTTATTAAATAACAACTGAAGCCCCTCTCGACCTTCGTGTGTAAATATATATATATATTTTTTTGTATGACATATTGTATGCATGTCGGCCTGTGACTGCGAAGTTTGAGCAACGAATGCGAAACTTCTGGCGTCCCGTAAGCTAATTGTTTATTTATTTATCACACCGGAACGAACTGGATTAAGCTCACAAAGGGGGCACATTAAAAATACAAAAAAAAAAATATATAAAAAAAGAGAGATGGGAAAAGGGAAAGCCCTACCGAAATGCACATTCATCCCGCCATATTTCTGAATTCCAAATGACTCACAGGCCGTAAAGGGACGAGGCAAGAAAGTCGGCGAGAAAATTAGAAACTTCCTTCCTGCTCGCCTGCATTTCTTATGGCCAGCAAAAGGGTACGGGATCCGCCCCCCAGAAAATTGGAGCCTTCGCGTGAGTTTAAATTGTGTATAATAAGCGCCTTCCGCAGAGCGAATTTAATGCCAAATAGCCAAAGCCAAAGCGAAAGCTGAAGCCAAGTGGCATGGGGCGAGGGGGTGGCGAGGATTAAATTTGATTTGCCCCAGGCGTCGCCACATGATGAAAACTTTAACGTGGAAACTTTAGACATTTGCCTGGCTGGCGCTGTCACATATGGCAGCGGATCAGATCGGGATGGGCGGTGTTTGCACTCGGCTGGCCCAATTCCAGTTACCCTGCGGCCAGAAAGGGTCTATTGGCTGCGTGCAGATGGATGCGACACATGTGCAAACGGCATGGCTAATCAATTATTTAGCCGCCGGCCAGAGTGCGAAGTGGGAAGCGGAGCTACCGGTTTTTTGCGGCCCAGCCAGATGTAAATTCACAATGAAGCGTAAGTGCCTGCTTATGTCCCTATAGCGTATCAATTCAAGGGATGAGGAGAGGATTTCCGGGAGAGCCAAAGGGATTCGGGTTCGTTCCAGAGCTACCTTGGTTATTAAACCTAATGAAAATGGTTTTTCTCTGTGAGACTGCTCAATTTATTAGGTCAATTTATGCCAGAAAAACGGTAAAAGCAAAATTCCCGACTAATCATAGTTTAGGTAGGGGTTTTATTTTATTTATTTAATCTTTAAAGAAGGCTAGATTGAAGTAATCTCACTAAATAGGAAAGGTAGATATTATAAATTATAAGTAAATATAAGATATTATAAATTAGAAGAGAATTTTTAATAGTTTTGAGCTTTATTAAACATTACTTTCTTTATTTCGTATCCTATTTTATTAAAGGTAACTTTATAATAATAATAAGCTTTAAAAACAGTAAATTGTATTATTTTATTTATTTATTTTATGCAAATATATAAGGCTCTAAGATCTTCTTACAGTTACTCATTATAAAATTATTTAAATTCATCTTAAAGAAATTAAAATATAAATATATTTGCTTTCCATGAGACTTTCTTTTAATATCTTATCTTATCTTAAATTTAATTAAAATAGCGTAGCCTACATGCCACATTTTGAAGGGTACTTTGAGCTTTATCTAACATAAATAAATCTCTTCTTAATTATGTGCATATTGATTAGATCAGCAGTGGCAATTTTATGGTAACAAAATCAAACAACAGGCAAGAGGAAAGGCAAAAATGAGTTCAAAAAGGAAAAAAAAAGTACGAAAAAATAAAATATTATTATCAGGTCAGCTAATTTAATATATTTTTAATAAAACAGCAACTATGTTTTGTTTAATTTGTAAACTAAATAAATATACAAACAGAAACTAAAACGCAGCTTCTACGTGTCTTTGTGGCACTCTCTACTTGGCAAAAAACAGCATTTATTAAGGTTTCAGCTTAAATATTGATCTTTCACCTTTTCAAAAAGGTTTCATAATAATTTGTCATTAAATTTGTAGTTATTATATTTCTGAATTGTATTTTTATTTATTTAAAGCGATTGTATCGTTTTAAAAATACGTTAATTTCTAATTTCCCAATTCCTCATGATATTTCTTAACCCAAATTCATGTTCAGAAAAAAGAAGACCAATAAAAAAACATGTAGTCCTCATATTATTACACCAAACAAAAGCCTAAATAAATAAATTCATTTCCCAGCGAAAGAATTAATTAACACATATTAAAAATACAATTTAAAACGTGCATATTTAATAGCACGATTTTTCCGTATAATAATCCCGCATGCATTGAGGGCATTATTAAATCGGCTATCCGGAAATATTTACCTGTGTTTTGTTTTTACAACATTTACATTTACGTTTGCCGGTCGCTGTTTTTGTTTCGTCTGCCGCCAAGCAGTCAGTACAAGCGAAATGCGGGACACTTCTGTTTCTATTCTGTGTTCTCTGTTTGGACTTTAGTTCCTTTGGGGGCCATTGCGCCATATTCTATATGTTAGTTGGGTTCGTGGGAGTGCACACACATCCCTACATGGATACATGGATACATGGATATATGTATGAATAATGAATCATTTGTCCGACTGTTGTTACAGCCATATAGTAATAGGAGACAGTGAACGGAGGCCAGAAGTCGACGGCGCCACTTTTGCTGCCACGCATTGGGGAGGGAGAAGGAGCGGGAATCGAGGCAGGATCCTGGGCAGGAGCGGGGCCTGGGTAATGTGAGCTCAATTGGCAAATCTAGGACATGTTTGGTAACTGCTCTGGCGAAAGTGACAAAGTGAAATATTGGCCAATGCTGTAATTACCAACACGGACCGGCCTCATATTTCAATGTCCTGTAATGTTGTAGTTCCTTCAATTAGCGCACACACACACTGAGAGAGGGAGAGAACAGATGTGAACCAGTTATATATTATACAGAGTGTGGAATTTCTAATTAACCGGAAGTTGAAGTTGCCACAAGTTTAGCAATTAAATAATTCATTTTTATTAAATTCTAATGAAAGTGAAAGCCAGAAAAATGAAATATTAAATGTCAGTTAAGCGGGATTTGTTTAGAAATTTATTATAATAGATCTTTTAGACTGAAGAGGTTTTCTAGAATTATTTTTCTCTGTGCACCTACATACACCCAAGTGGGCACACACACACACACTCAGACTTATACACCTACGTAACTGCACAATCCCGGGCACAGTTCCTTCACCCATCCCCCCCTTAGCTGCCGTTCGAGAGTGGTAATTGAATTAATTTAAGTTACAGGGTTGTACAGGATGTCGCCGGCAGCAGCGAGGCCATTGTCCTGGATCGCCTGCTGCCCAGCACACAGTACTCGCTCGTTGTGACGGCCATCTGGCAGGGCAAAAAGTATCGCAGTCGGGGCCAAATCAAGTTCAAGACGTTGGGTAAAAATCCAAGAAGTTATTATAATAGAAGTCATTATAATATTCGGATTATATCTCTTAGATCTGCCTAAGAACACCTCGCAGCAGGACTTTCCGCCGGGTATCTATGGCAATGGCAGCAATGGCGGTCGCAACGGAACCGGAAATGCCAGCATCTTTGGCGATGATGTGACCTCAACGGCCACAAACACGCTGACTCATGGCACCACCAGGGAATTGCCCACAGTAAGGATTGCATTCAATATTTATTAATTTATTTATATGTAAATTTATTTCTTTATTTACTTATTTACTTATTAATTTTCCTTCTGCAGATTCGCGGCGTGGAAATCGGCATTGTTCTCATTGTGCTGATGGTTTGGGCCGGCGCCATTGCTCTCTTCTTCAATCGCTGGGGCAAGATCCGGATGCTGCTGCCCTATCAGCCGGACTACAAGCACGAGCAGCTCAAGGTTCCGGGAACAGGAGTATGCAGCGCCGGCGGATGCAATGGCCAGCATTCTCACCAGGTTCGTAGTCTGCGGGAAATTCGTAGCGGGTTTATTAGGAAGGATGATGATGATGATGATTTCGATGGTTGCTGGTGCGGAAAATGGGGTTTTCTAGGTTTACTCGGATACATACAATATTCGCGAAGGAACTTATCTCTGTTTCGTTTTTTGTTATGCTTCATTTTTAGAACCTACACCCCGATTTCTTTGTCAAGGTATTCAAAAATAACAAATTCTTCCAACTACTTACATATTATACGAAACCAAAACAAAAAAATATATATATATCTCTGCATTTTATTCGCTTTTTTTCTATGCATCAATTTCAAGTAAATATTTGACTCTTATTGAACCCAAGAACACCATTTCCCTTTTAATCTGTGCACAAAATAACAAAAAAAAAACCCCGAGAATGTCTCTGCTTTAGATTTATTTTTTCCCCTAACAAACTCATGTCTTGTGGTCCGTTTGATATAAAATAGGGGGTTTCACAGTTTAAAATACAAAATTTAAATAAATAATGTGTCAACGCGTTTTCCTCTAATTTTCTTTTATGATTTGCTTAAGAAGAAAGCACGTGCTAGTTTCGCATTTATTTCAGCTTTCTTTTCCGTAGGCTTCTGGCACCAGTCTTGGGGGCATGCTCTCTAGAAGCTAGATCATTGGCATCGTTTTGGATTATTCTGCTGAGCATGAGATGTTCGGCTAGCCGAAGTCAACTAGAGATTCCACCTAGATTCCTTAAGCTCAGGATGCGCTATGCAAATGAGAAACACCTCTAATTTACAACTCGTACTATCGTACTAT
The DNA here is from genome assembly GCA_008042515.1 of Drosophila truncata. Lineage (NCBI taxonomy): Eukaryota > Metazoa > Arthropoda > Insecta > Diptera > Drosophilidae > Drosophila > Drosophila truncata. The sequence continues at coordinate 182,125 of VNJQ01000555.1, read as the reverse complement.
CCACATTTCATAGATAAACAGAGGAACTTCTTGGACTTGAAGTCACGAATATTGTTTGATAATTTGTTAAAAAGAAATTCAAATAGATAAATAATAATTTTTAGGTGTTTAATGATGAGTATTTATTATAAATCTTTTATATTTGACTTATTTGTGCCTTAAATAATTTTGTCTGGAATAATTCACAGGTTTTATAAACCTTTTATTATTAGTATTCAAAGTTTATTGAAAATCTTGTCAAATTAATAGTCTCTAAAGTTTATTTTCAATAAATTAAAACATTTTGATGTTCTTTTTAACAGATTTCAAAAGTAGGTATTTTTGCAGACTTTTTCAAGTATTTTTCACTTTGGAAGCATCATTAAATCCAAGAAATAATAAAACTACAACCAAGTATATTTTATACCTTAAGTACCTCAGACTTGGGAGTTTAATTTAAAACCAATTTAATATATTTCCATTTGGAATTTTATACTTTTTTATATTTTTATTAATTCAACTTAATTCCCTTGCATTTCGAGAAGTTCCTCTGTACTTTAATCGCATTTAGCAGTTTTGGTTTTTGGTTTCGAGCTTTGCTGTTCAGGTTGGCTCCTTCCCGAGATCTCACTGACCAAACGTTCCCTACTTTCACTTCGCTCTCTCGCCTGCTGATCTTGTTCCTGCCTTCCTGCTACTGCTGCTCCTCTCCGATTCCGATTCTCCTTTGGCTTTCTTTTGGCCCACAAACAAACAGTGTTTGCCCAGGTGCGAGGGCTGCGGCCTGTTCGATCGCTGCTTCCAGTATCCCCGCCGGGAGCTGGAGCGCGACTGCGGCTGCCAGTTCGCCCTGCTGCACAAGGCGGACGTGGAGAGCTAGCAACCAGCGCACCGCGAAGCCTCCTCGGCGGCCGTGAGTGCGGCTTCTAGCCATGGACATGGCCATAGTCATGGCACGCCGGTGAACACCTATGTGCGGGGACCCAGCGTGGACAACCAGTCCATTGTGGGTGCCAATGTGCTGGAGAATGTGGACAGTCTGGAGGTGGGCAACGAGGACATTGAGGTGGAGGCAGCGGATGAGGCGCTGGACAAGGACCTGGAGGATCAACAGCTGCTCCAGCGGGAAAGAGAGCCCGTCCAGCGCATTCTGCCATTGCAGGCGGGCGCCCACAAGCAGCGAAAGTTTGCCCAGCAGCGCGGCATTCTCAAGAACTCACAGGAGCGCACCTTTGTCGAGGAGGACGAGGTGCTGGAGGCCAAGAAGCAGCTTATACTGCGACGCCGCCGCCTCTTCAGCCACTACCGACAGTACGATCAGTGGCGAAGGCGTCAGTTTAGCTACGATCCCAGTTACTTTCGCCCGCCTCCGTTATTGCCTCGACCGCTGGCATGCGCTGATCACCAGCTGGGGACCACCACCGATGGCGCATCTGGAGCCTCATCCGTGGTCTCGGCCAGCGCAGGCCGACGAAGGCGCCAGTATCGCAGACAGTACTCCTGCGCGGATAGATCGCGGGAGGGATCGCGTGAGAGTCGTGGGTCCTCGACGCTGCAGCTGCAGCTGCAGAAGTACCACAGCATGGTGGCCAGCGACACCATACGCACCGAGTCGTCGGTGCTCAACCACAGCAACTACAGCGAACCGGCCAGCGTAAGTCAGCCAGCTAGTGTTGGGGTTTAGGAACACAAAAGCAAAGGAAGTGGCTCACTTTTGATGGGGAAAACAGTGAAAGATTTTATGTAAAATGTTCCTTTTTTCAATTCACTTTGTTGCAAACCTCTGACTAAAAGAGAAAGTACATCAAATTAAGCCACATTTCAAAAGTTTGAGTTCAAAGTTTACCTGAAAAATTCTATTAAATCCGCTGGCATATGTGGCGTATACTTAATTTATTGTTTACGTAATTTCTATGAAAAAAAAAACTCAAAAAGCCTAAATTAAAACATTTTTCAAAATTATCTTAGCAAGTTAGTCTTATTATAGTTTTATTTATATTTAATTATAAAACAAATTATTATTTTTAGTAATTCTATTAATTGGATGTCTTTTCCCCCCAAAAAAAGTGAGCCACTGATTACGTTTACTCAAAAACGTAAAATAATGTGTTCCCAACACTAGTCCCAGCACAATGCAGCTTGTGATGTGCACCTGGTTTTGCTTGGAGTTGGAGTTACTGTTCCAGTTCGAGTTCCACCTCAGATTGCAGACATGGAGAGCACCAAAATCGCACCCATCACCCAATAACTCACTCTGTACAGAACATGCAGCTACCTTCACTGGATGGACATGGCCCGCGCACCCGCTCACTTCGCTCACTTCTTTCACAGCAAGCAAAAAAAAAAAATCAAATCACAAATCGCAAACCGCATCCGCTTGAGTCCCGGCTTCGTGTCGTTCCGTAGTTTAGCCAGAGGTAGCTTTGTCCCACGCTTGTCGCTTGCTTCTCTCTTGCTCTCGTTCTTGTTGTTCCAGTGTTGGATGGATGGAGTTGGAGGGAGGTCCTTATGTATTGTGTTCTTGTTGTGAAAGTGTCCGCTCTACTGTCTCCTCTCTATCTCTTTCTATCTCTCTATACTCTCTCTCTCTCTCTATTAACCTGCTCCTTCCGGGACGCAGTTCGACAGCAGTGAATGTGCCCACCCACCGTTGCACTGCAATAGCCGCGTAAGAAATTGACTGGAGGATGCGACACTGCCATTTGAAGATCCTTACTGACCCCTTTTTCATTGCAGCACATCCACATGCTGGCCGAGGAGCACTCCACGTCCATATCGGAGCGATGCACTCGCAGTCGGATTAACTCGGCCATCTTTGTGTCCTCGGAGGGTCGTGGCTTCGACTCCATTGAGTTCCTTCGCCGCCACGGATCTCAGAGTGTGCTCTGCCGGAAGGCCAAGAGTGCGGAGAATATCACGGACAATGGCAGGAGGGTAATTAATCTATAAGTTAAGCTATAAAGGTTCCCTTATTATCTGAAAACCGAACTTTGCAGAAGAGCCTGCGTCCCTGGCGCACCGATGACGACTCCTGCAAGCAGCAGCACCTCTCGCAGGACAGCAACGACATCGAGCTGAAGGAGTGCGGCGGCGGCACTGGAGGCGAACTCCTCCGTCTGCCGGTTATCCATGATGGCAAGCAATCGCCCACTGCGGTGACCAGCCTCCTGGCCCGCTCGGCTGCCATAACCACTGCAAATGTGATTGTGGGCAGCATTTCGCTGGAGGCCCCGCCACCCTACATGCAGGACGATGAGGGTGACACGCTGTCCACAGCTGCACTGATTCACAGCGATGCTGATGCTGTGGTTCACGAATCGCAGGATTCGGCAGAGACGGTGGAGGAACTGGTGCATGTTCCCCTCTTGGCCAGTGCCACGGCCACGGCCAGCGTATCGACCTCCTCCTCGCCCAGCATCGCCATCGAGGCAAAGCCCCGCGTTCTGGTGCACCAGCGATCCTCGACAGCCTCCTCGTCGCCGCACAGCAGTCCCAAGAATCTGGGCAGCCTGGGGCTGAAGATCGTCAAGCCCAAGATCAGTGCCGTGCCAATGGTTTCAGTCTCGGGCCCTTCGCCGCCCATTGAGAAGCCACCGCTGGCGGAGTGCTTGTAACAAATGGCAGCCGAAACATTTATCTAAGCTCGCGCTCAAGGCAACTGGACCCTGGATCCTGGACAGCCCTTTGAAACCACACACACACGCGCCCTAAAACACAACCAAAACCAAACCACATCCAAAAATCCTACTGGAATAGTCGTAGAAGAGATCGGAGAGATGGAGAAAGTATGCCAGCTGCTCAAAATAAGTGTTTCGGTGAGAGGCTTTAGTAGGGAAAATATTCAAAAATCGAAGGAGTAGTTATAGAAAAAGAAACAAAGATATATTGTACCAATGGTAGGCACCAGGCAAAGAAAGCTTTGTAAGTATATTCAACAACGACTGAAGTATACACATATATGTATGTACATTAAACCTGCAAAGTAAACCTGTAGAACTTTTTAAGTCGATAACTGTGTATGTGTGTGTATACATACCTATTAACTGATAAATCAGCTTTAACAACTAACAAGTAAACTATCAGGCTTTAATATTATGACGACGACGATGAATTTTCTGGTTTAACCTAGTCTGTAGACTCACCTAGCTGTTGAAATCAATTCTCTTTAATTGTTCTCCTATACATATAGCCAAAAAAACAAAACAAAAACTAACTACTTGGGCACCACAACTGTTATACACGCGATCTATTTAGATATACTAAATATATACATATAATATATATTATATATATTTATTTATTTATACACCCACTAAACTCACTCGTGTGCAAAGGATTTCCTGCAGGAATCAAACAGGTGAATTCGAAAGCTTTGAACAGTTTTAAATGATTGTATCTGAATTCTAGTCAAGTTGATTTGATTAAAAATCGATTTTAAATCGATTAAAATGAAGTTTATTGAAAGCAAATCGATATATTCAATTAATATAGTTGAACAAATTTATTTAAAGCTATTTTATTCGATTCAAATCAAGTTAAAATCAAACAAATTAATTCAATTTAATTAAGTTTTTTCATTTTCAATTTAAATAAAGATTAAAAGAAAATAAATTTTAGTCTATCTGAGCTGTAATCGATCGCACTCTGTGACACTCCTGCAGGACTCTTATGCGCACATAACCCTAGAGATATTAGGACACCCGCTATATACATACATATAGTTAGCTCTCGTAATCTTAAGACAATGAAATCACATAGTCCAAAATGTTACTTGCTAACATATCAGAACTCTACTGTACCCACGACCAAAGCGAAACGTTTGAAACTGTAAACCGTAGTCCATAATTAGCCTGTAAGCGACCCATTATAAGAATATTAACTAGACGTAGAGTTCTTTTCAAGTAAGTAAGTGCCCTGGATGACTTCTAAGTGTGTTTTTAAGGCTCGAACTTTACCCCATACAAAAAAAATTAGATCTATGGAAGTTACATTACCTTAGGAAGCTCCACTCCCGCTCCATATTGCTCCCACTCACTGATTTAGGTAGTCTCTATATATTTTAGTTATGATACTTCAAATTTTATCTATCCAACTATCCACCTACTCGTTACGACACTATCGATCTATCAATCTATCAATCCAAAACCTATTAAACAAGAAAATACTACAAATGTACATACACACCGCACTTGTACCTACACCAACTGGGAAACACTCTTCAGTGGAACACAAATGTTGTTATTAAGGAATTGTCAATTTATGGTCCAAAGCTACAATAAACAAAAAACACCACATCCGCACGGATGGGACGTCGGCAGTGTAGGCTTAACTAAGTTCTAGTTTACGTTCAATTCGCTAAATGGCAAAAACACAAAAAACAAAAGTAAAACTGTGTGTGAATGTGTATTTTTTGAAATCAAATAAACGAATTACATATAACTTAATTGCCTTTCTTCTCGAAGATCACACAGTGATTGCCTTGATCGTAGTAACTCCTTATTATCCTCACTTCTACCAGCTGCTTTACCAGGTTCTCCAGTTCCTGTTCCTCAAAGACATGGTAGTAACGCAAGAAAGTGGTTTTTTGTTCATCCTTGGTCTTCCAGGGCACCAAAACATCTTGCTGCTGGAACTCTGTGCGATTGGTGTGCACGGGCAGCAGGGTGTCCTGGGGCACCTGCTGCTCAAGTTGTTGTTGCTGCTTCTGACGCTGCTCCTGCTCTGTGGTGCGTTCCTTATTAACAGCTTTATTTTGCCGCAGATAAGTTGACTTTTTATCATTCTTCCGCTGATCCTTTGCCCAAACATAGACCAAAGCGCGGCCACCAGGTCGCAGGACACGTGCCATCTCACGAAGAGCATCCAACCGACGCTCCCCTGTGGCCAGATGATGGATAACAGCTATGCTAATGCAGCCATCGATGCTGGCAGACCGCACAGGCACACTCAGGCAGTCGCAGCGAAAGACATTCTGACCCTTTCCACGTCCCACGGCCAGCAGACCTTGGGCACGGTCGCAGCCAATGGCCAGGAGCTGGGGATTGCATCCCAAATACTTGCCATTGCCGCAACCTACGTCCAGAACCACAGATTGGAGATCAAAGGAGTTGAGGAAATCAGCAACTTGAGGCCAGGGCGAGTGCCGTGTTTCGCTGAAATGATCTGCTATCTTGTCGTACACTTCGTGGACATTTCGCTGTTCCAAGCTGACAGCCTGGGCAGCCAACGTAGCGGATAGCTCCTCTGGAGCTTTAGTTTGTCTCGTGTCGCACAGCGTGGGATAAGAACATGTGCAGGGTCCTCTTCGCAGGCGTCGGAAAGTCAGAGAAGTTCTCTTGCCGCGAGCCTGGGTGGTCAAGCCCCCAGAGGCACTGGGCACTACATCGATATGCTTTGGTTTGATGCCATGCGTCCAGTCGTAACGAGCTTCTCCAGACATTATCAGCAGCGATCGACGGGGTAATCTCACCTGAACCTGTTCATCTCCGCGACGGAAGTCCATCACCACATCGGATTGCAGGGACAGCGAGAGAATGGGATCCAAAAAGGCACTGTGCGTGTCCACATGCGGAGGTATGCCGTGTCCCGGTTCGTATTCATTCACCGTTAGCTGGTCCGGTGTACTCCAGTCCCATTGGGAAGCAGAGCTCTCCAGGCGCGGCCAAAGTATATCACATGCCGAGGGTATTGGTTGCTCCAAGGGTTTTGCAGGATCCACATTATTGACGCCGTACAGAAACTCAAACCCAAAGTGCTTTACATTTCTGTGCTTTAAACTTCCCTCAGAGGCTCGATCATCCCCAGAAATGGCCTGCAAAAGCGTCAATTCCTCCTCTTCACTGACAAAGTCGGGAAGCACTTGGAGTCCACTGGGCAAGGGACTATTCCAGTCGTTCTTCCTTGCCAAGGCAGGTAATCCCTGAACATAACTGAGATAGGCCACTGCTCCCTGTTGTCCTATGTTGGAGATGTTATTCATGCCCTGGTATACCGTTTGAGCGTCCTGAAGAGTGGCGCAGACCAGGAAGCAGTACGATTTACCCGGCAACATGACCACTTCGGTGACTTTGCCGCCTGTGCCAGCTGCCGCCTGCAGCAAACACTCCTCGGTGAGTCCATTGCTGAGTCCCACGTTGAGGATCGCCAGGTAAGTGGTGGGGTCCTCGCTTGGGATCACTTCGCAGTCGTTTTTGATGATTGCCAAGCATCGTCGCTGCTTTTTGTCCACCTTTTTGGCCTTGTTTACCTTTTGTTCAACGTGCATTTTGCCGCAAGTGTGTACACACTAGGCGTTGGAATAATTACCAGAGTTATCGTATTATCGGTATTTTTGATACAAAACCGATTTTTAATTTCGCCTTTTAATATAAGAAAGAAAACTTTAAATTGGGAGGAGTTTTCTATGCAAATGCAAAGGCAAATGCAAATCTTTATATACTAAATTTCCTATCCTAACTTAATTACTACCTTAAACTAAGTTGACAGTGAGATGGTGCGTGCACCTTGCTTGAAAACCAGTCTACCAGACTCTGTCAATCATGCTATTGTCCTGCGGCTTCTGGTTCATGGTGGTCAGCTGCTGGTGATAGTTCCTCATCTGGTTACTGCGCCTCGGCTGAGCCAGATACTCGAACATGCTCTGCAGATGCTGGGACAACATCTTGCTCAAATCGCTTGGCATGGGATCTGTCCAGAAGAAGTCGTGGTTAAGGGCAGTGTCGGCATCGATGCGTTTCTTTGGGTCCAGCGTCAGCAGCTTGTCCAGCAGATCACAGCCAGTGGGGTCTTTGACATACGGACGCAGTCGCTCCTTGACGCGTCGCTTCTGATTCTTTGGCAACTCAATGGACTTGTACAGCTCCAGTTCCTCCACGCCCGGCCACACATCCGGCGTAAAGGATCCGCATAGCTGCGAGATAAAGGTCAGCTGCTGCTGCTCCGTATTGCCCTGCATAATGGGCGAGCGGGTCCACATCTCGGCCATGATGCAACCAGCTCCCCACATGTCCACGGGTGGGCCATAGTTGCGGTCTCCCAGCAACAGCTCTGGAGGACGGTACCACAGCGTCACCACACGGTTGGTATAGCGATTCTTGCTCTCGTTTTTGGGAATGCTAAAGGCGCGAGCCAAACCAAAATCAGCTAGCTTCAAGATGCCATGCTTGGTTATCAGCACATTGGCAGCCTTCATGTCACGATGCAGGATCTGGGGATGCAAGAAAGAAGATACGAAACATAAAAAAAAGGTGCAAAACAGCAATTCTACACAGGAACTTACCTTGTTGCTGTGTATGTAGTATAAGCCATTTAGTAGCTGCTGCATCACCTTCTTAATCTCGCCCAGACTGAACTTGACATTCATGTTGGACAAGAGGCCAGCTAAATCGTGCTCGCAGAAGTCAAAAACCAAGTAGAATGTCGATCTGTAGCCATTGGTGGCTGTGGCCTTGGTACGGCAAATCTCAATCAGATTCACCACATTCTCGTGTTTCAGCAGCTGTAGGATTCGAATCTCGCGCAACGCTGTGATAGGGAACTAGGAGGAATATTATATACATAGGTATTTCATCATTTTGAGCAATTGCTTGTTGACTTACGCCCTCCTTTTCATTGTCCATCAGCACCTTCTTCATGGCCACAAACTTTTTGTTGCTCTTCTTCTCGCGAGCCTTGAACACCTCACTGAAAATTTAAATGTACAATAAATGCATGTCTGTGAGGACGATTTCCCACTTACCCAAAGGTTCCCTGGCCAATTTTCGCAACCTTTTCATATTTGTTGCTCTCGTCGCAGTAGGGAAAATCATAGTCTTCGATGTACTTTTGCTTTTCCATCAGCGACATGGTGCGGGAGGAACTGGAGCCCACGCTGGAGGGCGTTGACGGCTGCTGGAGCATGTGGGACATGTGCGCCATGCTGGGAAACACTTTTATATTCACAAAAAAGGCACAATTTCTCCGAAACAAGCCGAAACGACACTTGAAAAGAAAACAGCAACAAATGTGCTACAGCTGTTGGTGAAGAATAGGGATAGTACAACAAAATCTATCGATATACCGTATGACAGAAGAGAAAGTACACACTCTATCGATAGAAACAGCTGTTCACATTAGAGCTGGAAAAAATTCGATACATCGATAGTGCCATCGATAGTATCTCAGCTCCTTAGTTTGTGATATAACCTCGACGACTTTCCGACAAATAAACACAATTTAATGAATAAACTATTGAACGTAGCGCAGGCGGTTCCGCGCCAGTTCGTCCGTGAATATGCCTTCAAGTCCGACCTGAAGATCAAATGGGTGCGACCGGAAAAGATCGCCTGCTTCAAGCCGGAGAAGAGCGGCGATCTGAGCAAGCTGCCACCGCTGAGTCCCAACGAGATTCTGCCGGAATTCAGGGACTGCAAGGAGCTGGAGAAGGCCGATGAGGCGGTTAAGTCTCAGTTTTTGTTGAGCAACAACGCCAGCTACCTGACCACAAGGTTCTACCGCGATGAGATGGTCAAGGAAGTGCAGAGGCATGCTCAGGATTTCGGATCCATGGAGGCCAAGTGTATGCTTTGTGGACACCAAATTCTATTTCCGATTTGCTAAATTATTCCATTTCAGTGGCCAAGATGACCGCGGTAATTCGCCGCTACCAGGAGCACATGGACTCGCATCCGCGCGACAAGATGATCAAGGTGCGACTCAAGGAGCTGATCGACAAGCGCAAAAAGTTCCTCAAATACCTTAGGCGCTGGGATTATCCGCGCTTCGAATGGATTCTCGAGAGGCTCGACCTGGTGTACAAGCCGCCGCCCACACATTTCCATTGGATCACGCGCAAGGAGTCGCTGCAGAAGCTGACCGACACCTACTGCGAAAACCTGAAGGAGGAGCGTCTGGAGGCCTACCACAAGCAGTTGCAGGCCCAGCAGATACCCTTCCTGGAGGAGGCCATCAAGAAGATGCAGTTTGTGCGACAGGAGCAGATATCTTGCGACGTGCCCGTGACAGTGACCGAGGAGCAAATCGCAGACTCGAAGAGGCAGCTGGCACAGCTCAAGGAGCTGCGAGAGGCGGAGGAAGCCGCCAGCAGCCAGAAACAAAACGAGGATGGCTTCAATTAGGCCCGATTCTTTAATGTTACGGAGTCTTACAATAAATGTAAATGCTGATGTTCTTAAATTATACGTTTTATTATAATTTTAATGTAGAAGAGACTGGACATCGTACCGCACGTAGCATGTTCCAGAGCAGCAGAATAAATAATCGTGCAATGATTGGCATTGCCGTGTAGAAATGTGTAAAAACAGATGCAGATGCAATTAAAATGAAATTCCTAAGGGGTAAAGATTGAGGCTAGCGCCTTCCCCGGCTGGAGCCGCTACTTGAGCTGCTCGAGGACGAGTCACTGGAGCTAGACGAACTAGATGACGACGAGGAGGAGGACACGGAAGATGTGGAGTCGCGAGAGGTCCGTTTGCGCTCCTTGGTTGTTCCCTTGTCGCCGCCACTGCCCGTGGCCTCCTTGCTTTTGACATCCGACGATGTTACCTTCTTGTCGTTGTCGTCTTCGTCGTCGTCCCCCCAAAGATCGTACTTGGACAAGTCGCCCTCATCATCCTCGTCGTCGTCCTCTTCCTCCAGCGCCTGCTCATCGCGACTGTCACGCCTTGCCCGCTTGGGGTCCTCACGATGCTCGCCGTGCTTCCGCTTCTTGCGTCGCCCAAACTCATCGTACTCGCTGTCCGAATCCTGACGATCCTTGTACTCCACAACGCCGCGATCGTTGTACCCTCCACCGAAGCCTGTAAAATCCGATTTTAGAGCGATGTAGGATAAATGTAAAAGACTCTCCCTGCAGGACTCACCAGTGCGCTCCTCTACATCCGAGAACTTTGGTGCATTACACATATTGCAGGTCTGACGGCGGGCCCAGTTCACGTTGGCGCACTTGCTGCACTGCCAATCCTCGGCGCTGAACAGGCCCCGCGACTTGTCCGCCGCCGCCTTACCAATTTCGGTTCCCAGCTTCTTCTTGCTGGAGCTGCTACTGCTGCTGCTGCTCCCGTTCCCGCGCTCCCGATCCCGCTCACGCTCTGGCTTATCACTGCTATCACGGTCGCGATCGCATTTGTTGCACTGCGACCGGCGGGCAAAATTTAGATGGCGGCAGCTGCAAAATCGGGGAAAAGGTGAGATTCGCTGCACTGCTCGCCCGGCTCGACTGCTTCGCGAGGTGGCCGCTGTCCCTGCATCTAACTCCCTGCACTCACTCGAAATCAGGGCAAATCCAATCGCCAGGGGAAGCGACGCTGCCTCCGCCCCCCGCTGTTGCGCCACCGTTCGAACTGGACATCTCTCTAGGTACGTTCGGTGGCCTCTGCACGTGATTGCTGCTGACGACTGTCCCTTGTATTCACAGCAGGACGCAGCAAAACCATTTAAAAGCGTTTTAAAAAATTTTTACAAAATTTTTCTGTATTCAGTGTGGTTAAAACTCGGTCGTTATGAAATACCACCCGGCTTACACAAATATGCCAAAAAATACCAAATTTTAGTGAGACCACAAAAGCCCGCATTCTATGGCAGTTTCAATATTGCAAAAATTTATAAACAAAATTTTAATAAATTTTCTTTTAAAAGCATAAATCCGCTGCAAGTAGTTATTAAATTTATATTTTCCTTATAAAGCTATCTGCAAGCCCTAATTTTACATGGTTATACAGAAACTGTTTATTATTTGCCAAGTATATTAAAATTTACTTGCAGTTTTATCTTTCTGTAAGCACAAAATTTAAGATATACAATAACTGATTCTAATTATTTATTAAATAAATTAGTATAAACAACTTATTTTGTTAAGTAGAATCCCAATTCTAAAGCAAATCAAAGTGCTAAGAGTGATTTTCCTTTAGAATCCTCCTTGGTATCCTTTAATCCGGATAAAATCGTTTCCACATTCACGCACACACACTCCCAATCATTGAACCACAAGAACTTGTATACTTTTAGAGTTTTATTTCCTTAGTTTACAAACAAGAGCCGCTCCAAAAGTAAACACTGATTTTGTTTTGTCCGTTGTTGGATGGTTGATTAAAAAAAGTGTAACTAACGCATAACCAGCAGCTTTTGGGAATTGTCGGGGTGCGTTTCCAGCGAGCCGACAACCCACTGAAGAGACCCACCCACGGGATCTTCCGGCGGAGCAGAGCTTACTTCTTGCCAGTACCGATCTTGGCCTTGGCAGTGCCGCGCACCTTCTTCATCCTGTTGCGACGCTCCTTGCGCTGCTTGCGGGTCTGCTTCTTCTGCTCGAAGAGGCCGTGACGGGCCAGGCGGTACTTGGGCTCGAACTTCTTGGCAAAGTCCAGGGTGTCGTAGATGAGGGCGAAGCCAGTGGAGCGACCGCCACCGAAGTTTGTGCGGAAACCGAACACGAAGACCACATCGGGGGTGACCTTGTACATGGCGGCGAGCTTCTCGCGGATCTCGGTCTTGTTCACCGACGACAGGCCGGGGTGCAGGACATCGCAGACCATCTGTTTCCTGGCGAGCAGGCGGTTGGTCATGAACTTGCGGGTGCGGATGGTGGCGGTTGTACCAGACATTTTGACGGAGCTGCAATGCAATAGACAGTAATTAGTGCCTTTCTTCACTCATAATCCCTGCCGATTGGCCACCACTCCGGGCTGTTGTTGTCGTCTCCGAGAGAATCAACATAACCTCACAGCCGTGCGTTTGGAGCTCCTATGTCTCCACGTGTGACCCCGCGCTCGCGGCCTGCGTTTTTACGCTTCCCACGGTCACTGCCTCCATGCGCCGTGGTACAGGATGTTGGGTGGCGGCTTTCGGCGACATTTTTAACTATTTTCCATGGCTATTTACCTTTTAAAACACTTGAAAAGGTTTTAAACACGTCGTTTTGCAAACGCGATTCTCTAGAAAGGAAGATGGCCACCAGAGTAGAGATGTCAAAACAACATATCGATACTATCGATAGGTATATGCAAGACTTTAGATTATCGCAATTTCTAAATAAATCTTACTTTCCCTTCAAAATTAGTAACATCTAACTAAAATTATACAATAGCCAAGATGTTTAAAAAGATATCACCCATTTTTTTTTCTAATTAACCATAGTTATTTTTAATAATAATCAAAATACTTAAATATATTTAAAAAAGACCACCGCTCATCATTGTGCGATATGTGGCGATAGTATTGCAATTTCAAACGATCTCTCGATGATTTGACAGCTGGCGATACATCGATTTTAAAATAATTTTCCGGTTATCAAAGTTTACCATTTTAAACTTCATTTAAAAATACCATTCAATACACATTGTGGCAAATTTGCAATTATTCCGTAACAATTTACATAGTTTACGGGTATTTTATTACTTAAGTGAGCTGGCATTCAATGAAAACGATCAATATATCTTTGAATTTGTAGGATTTCATTATTTTCGGAAGTTATTCCAAATCACCCATCAATTTGAAGACGAAGTATAAAGGAAAATATATAATTAATATCCGAACAATCGAGATTCACAGAAATGTCAGACAAAATTGAGAAGACCAAACCAAAGGAGCATGAGGTGTATTCCAAGGAGGCTTATTTTGCCAGCCTCGCAGAGTGGACCAAACAGACTTATCAGGCCCAAGAAGCCATCGCCGGGTTCTCAGGATATTTGCTAACCAAATACCCACATATGTTTTACACACCGTTCGGAGGCCAGCACACCGATACTTTGGGACTTGACCAACCGCAGCCGATTGAAGCACCTGCGGCTGCATCGGCCAGAGATCTTAGACAAGCTCGTCGTCGCATCCTCAACAGACGCGACCAGAACGACCTAATAGAGCTTCATGGCGGCCCCGTGCTCATATTGGCGCCCTTATGGAAGCGAGCTGTGGCTCAGGCCATCGATATGTACCTCATTCTTATGCTGAAGGTACTCATTGCCCTCTTGCTTGTTTGCCAGTTCCCCAGCATCGGAAAGGAATTGATTTGGCGGGTAATAACAGATGACGTGGTCATGTACTACTTTGGCGTATCGACATCGACTGAAACGCTTCTCGTCAGAATTTTTCTGAAGCTCATCGGGTTTTGCTACGAGCCGCTGTGGACCATCTGCTGCGATGGAGCCACTCCCGGCAAGTGGCTGATGGAGATCCACATTGTGACCGCTTGCGCGGTGATGCCGTGGGCGGACCACCAGGAGCCACAGTTCGTTGTGGCCTATCCGGGATGGAGGCTCAGTATCAAACGGGCCATTTTCCGGTCGCTGATTAAGCGTATCGTGACCACAATCATGCTACCCATCTCCATTGGGTTCGTTTTCCGTCGCCATAGGGCTTATTATGGCATATGGACCAATACGATTGTCGTGGATGCTAATTTCCATGACTTCTATTACCTCGGCGAACGTGATCGGCCGATGGATGATAGAGCATTATAATTTGGGACCTTTTATACACATAATTACACTTTTACATATGTTATTGGTAAAGCCAGATATATGTACCTCTTAAATATATTATACATCCAGCTAACACACGATCCAGTGATCCAGACAAATTGACTAATTAGTCTCTGTAATTAAAGAGTTATAAAAACAAATCCTCGTTTTTTTCTTTATTATGTTCAATCTAATTTTATATCTATCGATCTTTCTATATCTAGATAATGCTGATATTCCGGCGTAGGGCATGAGCGAATCATGGCAACCGACACCGACTGAGAGGGGAATTCCAATGGCTCTCTCGCTGGCGTATCCTCGGTGGCGAAAGACTGCCGGCTCCCATTCCGAGTCCAACAATGGAGGCGCAGCGACGTCACAGGTAGCGCGTCAAGATAGACGCTTTGTGTACGCCGTGGCGCGTCTATAAATACGGGTGCGAGAGTCCGGCCAGTGGCCAGCGGAACGTCGAGCAGAGCGCACCTCCGCCGGCGAATAAGGCACTTGCTCCGGGATCGTGATCGCATTCGCATTCGGATTCGGATCGGATACGGATTTGGAAAGTGAAGTGAAGTGTGGTGCGGTTAAAAATAAACAGAGAACCAAAGCACGCCAACTGGGGCTAAGAAGTTCTTTTGGCCAGATCCCCCTAAAGATATGGGATAGAAATCAGAAATTAAAATCGGAATATAGTTAAGAAAAATCGGTAAAAATCACTGCTCGATGGAATTTCGTGGCGTGCGTTGAATAACACTGATAAAACAATATACAGAGCGTGCAAACATAAATAATATTCCACATGCATAGTTCCGAAATACATCAGCTGCTAAAATAAACGAATCGGAGCAGACGAAGCCCCAACAAAGGCCAGCCGATCCGCATGACGTCACGGGTGAGCATCTGGCAAGGAGCTACTGCATCAGCATCAGTGGCATCACCATCTCCATCAGCACCCCAACCGGCCGACAGAGGCAATAAGCCATAATAAACAGGTTCGTAATCAGCAGATCAACTTGAACTCTGCAGTAGGGGTAATCAGAGAGTAAATCTTTAAATCTGTTCTATTAAATTCAATAAAAAAAAGTTTTATAGGTAAACAAGGACTTGTGCTTTGTTTTTATTATAATTTTGTAATATATATTTGTAAATTAAATTCTTTAGTCAGTAGGTCTTCTTCAGGCCAAAATATGTTCAAAAAACCAGTGAATGCCAGAAGTTATATTTCCCAATTTTACCAGAACTAAGTACCCCTTATGATAAAATAAAAACTACTAGAAAATATTTATGCAGATCGATCTTAAAGTCCAGATTCTATTAAAAATGTTAAGGACTTTCTTATGGAAAAGAGATACTTTCAAAAGTTTAAAATGAGATAATTTATAGAGAAGAAAATAGAACAAATATTTTTTCAAAAATTTCTTTATTGAAATATGTAATCAATCATAATTTAATATGCTCTTGAAATCGAAAGGCTTTTTTAAATATTGACAACTGCAGTGGCCATTGAATATTTTGTATTTTTCAATTACCAAAATGTAGATGTTGGTTTTCTATATTCAGTTTTTTTTTTTCTTTTGGCCCGCCCAACTAGCAACTCGATACGCAACCAATTCGTCCAGCTTGCCGCGGTCAATGCACGAAAATTAGTTTTTGGCTCGCACACACGTTCTGGCAAAAGGTACTATACACCTCCATCCGCATCCGCTCCGCTCCGGTGCCTAACCGATCCGTCATGTTGTCGGACGTGGTCGCCACGTATTCGGGCCATCAATGTGCCATTGGCGATGATGTCGTCGCCGTAATTTCTTATTTTCCATGCCGCAGCTTCCCCCGCATTGTCACCAAGATTTTTCACTGTAATTAAATTTTAAAATCTCCTCTCGTGTAGCCGCTGACACTTAACATTCTGTGGCTGTCTGTCATATTTAAGCATTTTCCTCTTGGCATGGCAAATTAAATGTTGAGAATTAATTGTGCAAGTGTGCTAACCGAAGGACTAACAAATAAAATGAACCCTGCCCAGGGAGAGAGAGAGAGAGTGATTGACAACTGACACCAGAGAGATTGGCTGAGACTTTCGAAATGATTTTGAACTAAATTTTAAGGGGCACACCTGCAGAGACTCCCAAGAACACAGCAGCAGCAGCAGCAGCAGAAGTGTGTTTTCAATCATTTTCCATCATCTCTCGCATAAACACAAATTGAGGGACATGACGTAATTTAGTTGCTAACTAAGAAGCCAACTCAATTGGCTCGGCCAGGTCAAGAGGCAGGCAGCAGCATCCATCCACTTTCCAAAAGCAGCAGCCTCTTTGCTCGACTAATTTTCACCCAATATATAGAATAATACACAATTTTTTTCCATATAAAAGACTACAATACATTAGCTGGCCGTTTCCTCCGCTTGGTGCTTTGATCTTTTTGTCGGTAATCTTTGGATTTGGGTTAGCATAAATGACTGAAAAAATGCTCAGAGCAATTATAATTAAAAATTTTAATGCTACGAGAAACAGACATTTCGGGCTAATGACTATGCCTGCCGCTTGCCGGCAGCACATCTTGCCAAAAATATCTCTCGACAAACTTATCCGAATTGCACTTTAATTGCCGGCCACAAAATGCACTCTAACTTGGCATTCGTCAATTTTCTGGACCGTGTTGAGTGTGTGTGTGTGTGGAACCTCTCCTCCTCGACGATAGCTTAATTGCATTGAAAACATAAACATTCCCATTGACAGTGGGCATCTTTTTTATGTCAGCCCCCATCGGATTTGCGCCCTGCGAAAGCCGAAGGCATGGCATCCCACATCCACTAATGTGTTTTCCTTCCGTGGCTTGTGTATTTTCATTGGAAACACATTTCGCCACGATTTTTAGTTTGTATTTGTTTTGTGTTTGGATTTTTTAATTATGTACAGGAGGCGGGGTACACAGTATGTTTTGGCCTGTAAATACACGGCCAGACATCGATTGCAAATTGATTTTAATTTATGCTTGAGCGAATCAATAAAAATACACATATTTATTTACCTGACTCGCAGGAAAAATGTGCGTAAAGGTAGTGAGGTCCAAGGCTACCAGCTCTCAGCTCTCAGCTCTCAGCTCCTAGATCTCAGCTCCCAGTCCCAGAGATCGTCGAGGCTATGGCCACAAATCAAGCAAATGACTGTCGGGGCCCCGTCTAAAACAGAAGTTTATAAAAATAATCCAAAATGAACTCGTATTTCACACCCACTAAATAAAACCCTAAAAAAAGAATTGAAAACCAAACAAAAACAACAGCCTGGCCGCAGAATTTCGGCAACCGCAGACGAGGATGAGATGGGTGGCAGTGGCGCATCGGATCGTTAGGAACTCTCCAATTTGACGCCACAGCCACGGCTACGCCATCAATTCTCGAATCTAGAGGCGAGTGTCATCCCACCGGCCACGCGAGAAAATTGAAATACCACACAAAAGCGATCCGAATGGGGGATAGGGGGCATCGGGATGAGTCTCCGCTGCGCTGAGATGAGATGAGATGATGTGACTGTTCCATAGGCCAGCTGCCAAGATTGTAGTCCAATAATTCATGTTCATGTTGGCCATTTATTAGGAAACATAGAAAGCACAGTGTATTAAAAATAAAATCCCATTCATGCTGTTTAGCCAAAATATTTCACTTTTCCCTCGAAAACTGTCAAAGCGAATGAGTTACATGTAGTTTCAGAATTTCTGAAACAGCTTGGAATATTAGTGCAATATCAATATAATCAATTAGGGTTAATGACTTCTCAAAGATTCGCATAAGTTTACATTTATTGGGGCATTTATTAAATAGGAATTTGGAATTTTTTGGGGCTCACCTACGAAAATTTATTGATAGGAAATTCCTAGCCACAGAAATTTGTCAGAATGCGAATTTTATATTCATAAATTTGATTATAAACATAATTTAAAATATATCTAATGGGCTATAGATCATTTTAGCATCAAATAATATTTTTAGAAACATAATCTTTTTATTAGTAAAGATGACAATACTCTTTTAACTAATAATATAATAATTGGTTACATTTTTAAATTAGAAATTCAACTAGCATTAAAAATAGACAAATACATTGTAAGTTTTTCTAATTTCTAGTTCATTTGATGTTTATTTCTGACTGGCAAGGCAGCTTTTTAAATAAGTCATTCTCTGGTTCTGGCTTTTTGGTTAAATATTACAAAAACTGTTGCCGATTTTGTTATATATCTTAGTTACGAAAAGGATATATAGTTTAGTGTTTCTGGCATTTTAAAATAATT
Organism: Drosophila truncata; assembly: GCA_008042515.1. Taxonomy (NCBI): domain Eukaryota; kingdom Metazoa; phylum Arthropoda; class Insecta; order Diptera; family Drosophilidae; genus Drosophila; species Drosophila truncata. The sequence continues at coordinate 163,406 of VNJQ01000555.1, read as the reverse complement.
AAATAACAATTTTAGAATTCAATGCTAGTTTTCAATTAAATCTTTCGCAATTTGGTATTATAAAAAACCTAGAGTAACAATGTATCAACAGCAAAAATCGTATATATTTCGCGATAATCCCAGACCATGAAAATAAACCTCCCACACAACACACAGCACAGCACAGAACAGATCACACATCACAGCCACGCATATTATTCCTCGGGGAGATTTATGCCGCCAAACACTTTGATAGAGTAGCCTGGCCTGCCTTTTGTTTATTTACCACTCTGCGCTCGGAGAGCATTAGGATGAACTTATGGATATTTGTATCATTGGGTATTTTTAGCTATAGGCAGCCGGAAATCCTTGGAGTCGTGATCTATGCGAGTATCGGCCCGATACCAGACCCGAGCATGTCCAGGCGAGCGCCAGTGGAAGGCCAATCGAGACGGGAACCGGCACTGAAACCGAAGCGGAAGCGACCAGCTAAGAGATGTCCTCGCGTCGGAGCTCCTTTCGCCGGAGGGAGAAGCCGGCGTTTGAGCGCTTCAAGGACCACTGCCGCCACTTTACGGCGTTTATGTTCAGCAACGTGGGCATCATTCTGCTGGTTACATTCTACACAATAGGCGGAGCATTCATCTTCCAGGGTATCGAGATCTTCGAGTACGAACGCTTGAAGCTGGAGAAGCCGCATCGATTCATAGCGCGCAACTTTAGCGGCGAATGCCTCACCAGAATTTGGGAGCTAACGGCGGAGAACATCAGTTTTTTCGACCACCATGCCTACAGGAAACAGTAAGATATCATTAGAAGATATTCTGAGGTACAAAATTCACAAGGGAAACATTTGAATATCCAGGGTAAACGATGTGCTGCTGGAGTACCAGCGGGCCATAGTGAAGAAGCAACTAAAGGGACCCGACGTCGAACAGTGGAGCTTCTCCGGGGCCTTTCTCTACTCGCTGACTGTTATTACGACAATCGGTTATGGGAACATCACACCCCACTCGGAGTGGGGTAAGCTGGTGACCATTTTGTACGCCATAATTGGAATGCCATTGTTCCTGCTCTACCTCTCCAACATTGGCGATGTGCTGGCCAAGTCCTTCAAGTGGATTTACTCCAAGGTGTGCCTGTGTCGCATCTGTCCCGGCGTGGCCAAGCGAAGGATCATCCGCGAGAGGCGAAAAATGCGCCAGCTGGCCAGAGCAGTAAGTGGATCAAAATTTGTTTGGTTATTAAAACTGAGGATTCTCTATCTAATTTCAGCTGCAAATGCATGACATGGAGAATGCCAGGGGAAGCAGCAGTTATTCCAGCAGTAGCAGCAACACTACCACGTCCAACAGCAGCAGCAGTGACTATACCAGGAGCTCCCACCACAGTTCCAGCTTGATGGACATTCCGTTTAGTGGCTCCGACTCGGATATCGAACGCGAGATTCGAGGCAGCACGGATGAGATCACTGTCCCAGTCACTGTCTGCATATTTGTAATGGTTGGGTAAGAGAAATCCCTTTTAAGAGAAGAGCTAACAAGTAAAGGCGGTTTGTCTTTTCCCTCTGCAGCTATATCCTGTGGGGCGCCTTGCTCTTTGGGCGCTGGGAGGATTGGAACTATCTCGATGGCAGCTACTTCTGCCTCATATCGCTTAGCAGCATTGGATTTGGGGATCTAGTGCCAGGCGATCGTGTGGTAAGTTTCTCTACGTGATATATTAAGAGAATATGTTTTTTTATATCCCACTTTTCACAGATAACCGCTGATAGGGATAAAGTAGAGGTGAGCTTTATTCTTTGCGCCGTGTACTTGCTGCTGGGCATGGCAGTGATTGCCATGTGCTTTAACCTTATGCAGGTAAGTGTGCTATTATCGATTGTATATGCCATATATCTAACATATTTGATATATATCTTTACAGGAGCAGGTTGTCCACAACATTCGGGCTGTCAAGAGGGGTTTTAAGGCTTGTTTCCGTTGCCGCAGTTAGTAGGAGGCTTCAAAACTGGCTTTGTCGTACAAAATCATATATAATTATCCACTGTTGATGTAGAATTAGGTTAGAATTAAGGTAAATATACATATATACATATTAACTTTAGACATGATGTGTTTCTTTTTGGTAAACAGTAATTGTAGCCCATTAAAGAAATTAAAGAACCACTACAGCTGATATTCGCTTAACTTTAATCTGATTTGATAGGGCTATGGCTTACAATACATTTGTACTACTCTGATTGACTACAATCAAGATTTCACGGTTTCTAGAAACTCCACACCTTGCTCCTTCCCTTCGGCATCGTTGGAAATTTTGGCTTTTGTTGGTCGACTCGCTCCATCCGCCTCTGCTTAGCTAACAAAGCCTTCACCTGGTTATCCATTTTGAGTGGCTCTGTGACCGCTACCTCAGCGTAGTTGGGCAGCGTGGTGGCCTTCTTGTTCATGCAGGATTGCCCGAATTGTTTATTCAGATCGTCTCCTACGAGCCCCAAAGCAGGCTGTCTCAGCAGGTCGAAGGCCGTGACCTTTAAAGCCTTAAATTGGTTTCGTGTCTTGCCTGTCACTTGCTTGCGTGTGATCATATCTTTAGAGATCGGAGTTATCTTCTTGAGATCACGGGCTTCCAGGGTCTTTTTGTTGTCCACAATCAGTTTGCGGCTGCGCATAACCACCTTAACCGTGGGACTAAGCCCCTTGGTTGAGGAAACTGTAGATGTCTTTCTTTTCCTTTGCAGAGGCGACCAAACTGTAGGCTTTGTTTTGCTCGGCGTTGCAGCCTTTTTGCGGGAGTAGGTCCGTACCGGCGGAGTCCTGGAGAGCACGGGCTCTGTTGTTTGTACAGTGGCTAGGTTATAGCTACAAGCACCTGGCGGAGAAATCCTGGCTTGCAAGTTGAGATTGACGACCCGAGGCTCGGGAGATGGAGCACAACCCATGTCCAAGTCAATGTCACTCTCATCTAGAGACGGCATTTGGATGGGACGGTAGCGCCCTACCTCGGGTGTCAGCGGTGGCGGAATGTTCTCCTTTCCAACGCGGGAATGCGAAGAAGATCCACTGGATGGCGTGCTCTTGGCCAGCGGCGTTGATAGATTAACTGCTTGAGAGATGCGCAAGGTGTTGTTCTTCGCTCCCCTTACCACGGCGGGGCTCTTCTCGTCGTCTTCTCTTGGTAGCATGCTGCTCTCGGGGCAGCACCGACGATTGGGGATGATGTTTTGGAAGGTAATGCGTCCCTTGACGATCAGCGGCATGAACAGTTCGGTCTCGTAGCCCGGGCATTCCACCATGACCACTGTCTTGCCGGACAGCAGCTTGATATCGAAGCGGAGCTCACTTTGCGATGTAGAGACCATGTTGCTGGTCGGAAATGGTAAGTTGGGTGATTTTTGAAACCGAAAAGGAAGTCACAAGTCTTGAAAAGTTTGAATGTTTGGCTGTGTATGACAAAGAAATAAACAACTGCAAACAGTGTTTTTGAATAATTTTGACATATGTACCAAGAGAATGGAAGTAAAACTGCTACTTATTTCTATTTTAAAACACACGAAGAAAACATTTTAAGTGTTCGGAGAAGATGTTGTTGGCGTATTCAAAAACACAGAGTTGCATTGCTGATCCTGCCGATTAGTGGTGGAACTTTACTAACAGATACTTTATTAACAATTATCCTTTAAATATTAAGCTATTACCAAAAACAAAATATTACCTTCACAATTTAAACATTTACATTGGTTTAAAAATATGTTAATAAATTTAAATAGTTGTTAAATTCCACATACGATACCTTAGCACATCCTCTAGCATTATCGATAGGCAGCATCGATAGACATGCACGCCATGGGCACATCACCAGCAGTGAGAGAGCGAAACGGGAATATATTGCGAACAATTTTTACGACTCAAAACTGCAGCTGCTGTTTATTGATGTGAAATTGAAACAGTGTAAACCAGCTTTTTAATGTGTAATCAGGCCCGAAGTGCCACTAAAGAGTAACCATTTTTGGCCACCAAGGTAGGGATATAATCCTAGTTTAGTGCCGTAATCGCAGAGTGAAAGCAAAGCGAAGCCAAAGAAAGTGGATGACAACACCAACTCACACACACAAACAACATTTAAATAGTGGAAAATAATTGAATAAGCACAAACAATGGTTAAATAGCCACCGAGTGCAGTGTGTGTCTTTGTTATTATACTTGCTCATTTGCCACGCGACAGGGCCAAGGCGAAAAAGTATTTCCGATGATTCATACGCATCTACGATGCAAAGCAGACGGGAAGGAGGTGGTGGTGGCCCCGCAACCACCCCCTTTCCATTTCCACATTTGTAGCTTAGCTCATGCCCCTAAAACATGTTTGATTCGAAGGCTATTATCTCATTTCTAAATCCGACTTTGTGGATTTGAACTTTTGCTCTTCGTTTTGCTCTTTTTCTGTTTTCCCCCACAAGATACGCGGTATCTGCGGTGTACAAATGGGATTTATGAGTCCCACTTACACGCGCACACAAAGAATGTCTACTAAGTAGACCAATCTGTGACCGCAGACATAGTTATCTCGGCGACCAGCATCTGGGGTTACACACACTGGACTTTGTCTAGCTTGACCGAGTGACCCACAAAAGAAAAATCCATCTCGAGGGCACCCAAGCCCAGCAGCAGCAGCAAATGCCGATCAGCTGGGTTCTTGTTATCAGCTGCTGGCGTGGGCTAGGGCTTCCCACGCCAATCTATTATCAGCTCTTCAAGCGCTGAACAAACAATGGTAATTGAGTAATTGCCACCACCTTCTCTTTGTTTTTTGTTTTTTTCAGTGAGTAACCTGCAGCTGCTCTCGATGTCGGACCCCTCGAACAACTCCTACTGCCAGGCGGTGGGGAACCGCACTTCGTTCTTCACCAGCGCCTACAATGGCATACCGGAGACCCTGATATTGAACACCATCTTCTGGGTGCTTCTCATCATGCTGTTCACCACGCTGCGTCACCGGGCAGGCGACTTTGGACGTTTGGCGTTGGTCAACAGCAACGGAAGTAAAAAGCGCTGGACGGAGATTTTCTATTCGCGAGCTGCCAGTGTAGTGGATCCCCAACCGAGCACCTCAACGGCACAGGCGTCACCGCGACCAAGTGCCGCTTCCCAGCCCTCTGGGGACTCTACTCCACTGTCCCCCGTGCAGCCCGAGGAGGGTCTCTTTGGCTGGATCAGAGTCACATTAAAGTTACGCAAAGAAACGATATTGCTGCACACGGGACCAGATGCCGTGCACTATCTATCCTTCCAGCAGCATCTGATGGCCGTAATGGCTCTCGTGACCATCGTCTCGCTGGCCATCATTCTGCCTGTGAACTTCCTAAATGGGCCTACGGATACGTCGTACGATGTGAATGCCTTTGGCCGCACCACAATGGCCAATCTATCGCCAGACTCTCCCTGGCTGTGGGTACACACCATTGTCACTATTCTGTACATTCCGCTCGTAGTGCTCATCATGCGTCGAGCCTCGGGCAGGAATGCCTTCAAGAAGGCCGCCACCAGGACCATTATGATATCGAACATTTCGTCCAGCGATCGTAATAAGACCGTGGTGCGGAACTACATGCAGGAACTCTTCCCGGACGTCACCATTGAGAATGTAACCATAGCGTATAACATTTCACGGCTCTATGTGAGGAATGCAGAGTTCGAGAGAGTGCACGAGGCGCGTTTGTACTGCGAGCATCATCGGGATAAGGACACCCTCATGGTGGGTTCACTTGTTTCTCACATTTTAGTACAAAAATATAATATTAAATGTTTCTTTTTCAATCCAACAGGCCAAGCCCGACATGTGTTCGTGCAAAAAGGAGAACGCCTACGAGTATTACCAGCGGGAGGAGAGGAAATTGTCAGGAGACGTCGCCCGACTGCGCGCTTCTACCATGAATGAGCCCCTAGACATTGCCTTCCTCACCGTATCGACTGTGCAGGAGGCTCAGAATATTGTCACACACTTTACGCCTGGAACCTACCGCCAGTGGCACATGATGTTCGCCCCTTCGCCGGATGATCTTTTCTGGGAGAACCTAAATGTGAACAAGAGCCACTGGTACCTGAAATTCTTCTGTGTGAATGTGGTGCTCTTCCTGGTACTCTTCTTCCTGACCACACCGGCCATGGTGGTGAATCTGCTGAACAGTCGTCCCTGGCTTAAGGATACAGAAGGTAAAATCTCGCCTCTGGTCTCCGAGTTCTTGCCCACCCTGATGCTGTGGACACTGTCCGCCCTGATGCCCGTGATTGTGGCCATTTCGGACAAGTGGATGGGTCACTACACTCGCTCCAAGCAGAACTACTCGATCATGACCAAGTGCTTTGGCTATTTACTGCTTATGATCTTGATTTTGCCTTCCCTGGGATTAACCTCGGCACAGGCGCTGCTGGAATGGGGATTCACCAATGAGACGGGACGCTGGCAGTGCATTTTCTTACCGGACCGCGGATCCTTCTATGTGAACTACATCATTACGGCTGCATTTATCGGTACGGCGCTGGAACTGCTGCGTTTCCCGGAACTGATCGTCTACATCTGGTCGCTGCTGAAAGCAAACTCGAAGGCGGAGACGCCCTACATCCGGAAATCCATTCTGATAGAGTTTCCCTTTGGCACCCACTACGCCTGGACCACGCTGGTATTCACCATTGCCATCGTATACAGCATCTTCTGCCCCATTATCATGCCCTTTGCCATGGTCTACATCTGTCTGAAGCACTTCGTGGACCGTCACAATCTATACTTCGCCTACGGACCCTCGAATATGATCTCGCGAAAGGGAGGCAAGATCCACTCCACGGCCGTTACGATGACCAAGTTTTCGGTGGTGATCCTGGTGCTGGTCATGGCCATGCTCTGCTACTTCCGCGGTGACGACGGCATGGCCAGGTTCCTGCTGCTGATCATCACCCTGGCAATCACTTTGACCCTCTTCACGTTCATGTCACCCATTAAACGCTGTGCGGCGACGCGACGCCCTAGCATCGTGGAGATTGCCGGACCAGCGCCCATTTATGTGCCGGATGTGCTGCGGGATCACGGTATACGAAGCAGTAGTAGTGTGAGACCACCGGCAGCCGGATTTGGGGGCTACGGCTCCGACAGCGTGTCCGAGTACGACAGCTCGCAGTACAGCGTGAACAGCGTGGAGGCGTAAATGGTATTACCGATGTCACATTTATATATTTTTGTAAAATATCTAAGGATGAGAGCCACTGAGAACTTTGCAAGTTGACGGCTTTAATTTGCACGCGAAGGAGAGAAATTGTGATACCTAAACCAGCCTCAATGTCGTTTTTTATACAAATGTATGACCCTGCAATATTTATTTCTGATCTGTATATATATATAATGTCTACCTAATTTCCTAATTTTACCTGTAACCAATTGTATATACTATAAACCTCTAAAGCTGGGAAAAATCGATTCTCAGCGCATCGATTCTTTTCGATATTTTAGGAAAAAAGTCTATTAAATCAATTAAACAAAGAAACTAATTTTTAATTTACTAAATAAAGGAGATACATTAAGTTTTTAATTAAAATTGATGTTAATTATATGCAAAGTATTACTTTTATCCCGGCTTAAATGTATTTGTGAAATTTATTGCGGTTTATTATTATTAACCAAATCGATTATCAAAAGAATCGATAGGATCGACGCCGAAATCGATTTTAATCCAGTTTTAATATCCTCCTTTGCTGAATGCTTAACCAGGTGATTTTTCGAGGCAGATAATGTAATAATTAAGCCAATGAAATACACATTATAATAATTTCACGTAATTTTTTTTTATTTATGGTAAATAAAAAACTATTTAGTTTATGCGTATCCGTTTTACATACAGAGTTACGAGTACGAGTTATAATTATTATTTTTAAATATTTCCATTAGAAAATTAGCCTGCAAGTGTCCTCCTTCTTTTTTATTGTTAATTGAAGGAGAATCATGAATTACCGATTAAACTGTAAACCAAATACAATTATTATTTTTATTCACGACTTTTCCCTTCTGATTTTTTATGTTTTTTTGCAATGACTGGTGAACTCTGTGAGGGATAGGGCGCTTGGCTTGAAATTAAAACGCTTAATTTATTGGTTGATAAGGTAACTTACAAAAAGAGAACTGTAGCAACTATACTACCAATAGCGGGGGAGGGCTTTGTGGTAAATGGATCTACATAGTTATAGAAGAGACGCAACTAGCGAATGGACCAGAAACTCCTTGAACCTTTCATCCCCATTTCAGTATGTATGCATTTATGGTGAATAAGAGTTACAATCGAATAGAGGATGTATCGCTGGGGCAACCTAGGCCACATAGTTGTATTGGTTCTGGTTGTCCTTGTCTCGCTCCATATAGTCGCGATCGATGAGCGACTCAATGCGTTTCTTTAAGTCAGCGGGCTGGTTGGAAAGAGAAAAATGAATATAAATTAGAAACAGATAAAATAATACGGAATTTGAGGACCCACCTTGACCGGGAAGGTGAGCTGATTGAACAACTCGGTGATGAGTAGGTTGTGGCTTAGCGTTTTTCGCATTTTCATTATGCGCACTATGGCGGCATCAATTTGATACTGGCGATCCTGGAAAACGCGCTCCTCTGTGGCCTTCTGTTCCTCATTCTGACGAATATAAAAAGAAATATATTAGAAACAGCAACAAGCCAACTATAATTATGTGCACACTTACAGTCTCCTTCATCTGAATCTGATTAATCTTGATGCGGAACAGCTTGTTTGTGAACTCACTGTTGAAATCAAACTGATCGCCATTCTCAATATCGCGACCCTTCGGTGTTTTCGTTATGACACGGGCACGTCCACAAGCCAGCGACTGAAGGGTGCGGCGCAGCTCTCCATCCTCGATACTGGTGGCTGCGAGAATCTCCTCGTAGCTAAGGACTGGCTTATCGTTGAACAGCAGTAGGACCAGCGCTTGAAACAGCGAAACCATCAACTCTTTGGGACCCTATTCAATTAATAATAAAGAATGAGTTTCTAGACCATCAAACCAGAGTAGAGTTTAGTACTTACCGCATCAAACTGCGCCCGCAGCATGCAGTTGCCCAGCGTCGGCTGCCACTGTAGCTTTCGGCCACTATGTTTCTCTAAATAGAATTTGTTAAAAATCTGCTGGGGATTGACAAACTGTGGCGGCATCGTAACTTCTGTGGGAGGATACGTAGGCCAATATCCCATGGTTAATATGCTCACGCACAAGTCGAGGTTCTGTACGTCTCTATTATTGCTCAACGCGTGGCCGCGGAACGCAATATTGATGTCCCGGCTCAGTTCCATGTCCTTGAACATGCCCTCCAGCTTAGAGGTGAAGCCACCGCCGCACTCTTGCTTCAGCTTGGACAGCATACTCTTCTCGGAGTCCACAGAGGCCGACTTGCCAACCAATAATCGTTTGGCTAAATCCTGCAGGCAAATTGGGGGTTAATTCAATGTAAAAGTAAACAATTAAACAAGCCTACCTTTTTGTAAAACGCTTCAAACACGTCCTTGCCGTGTATAAAGCGGAAAAGAACCATAATCTTATCCAAGGTCTTCTCCAGTTCCTCGTCGGTGGTTCCCTTGTTGCCAGAGCGCAGCTTCATGTCCACGTATTTAGCTAATAAGGGAAGCGGGTTACAAATTTTGGAATGGCAAAGAAAACAAATTAAAACTTACCAATAAGCTCGGCCGGCTTGTTGGCACGCTGATTGATAAAGAACTCGAAGGCCTCGCGCAACGAGTTTGTGAACTTCTCGTTGTGCTCGAAACAGTTGCGAACAATGACATCCATTTTGTCCTTGAAGTCCAGCAGGTCCTGGACCATGCTCTTGTCCTTTTCCGGATCGATGACAATAGTGCGGCCCTTTTTCTACAGCGATTATTACAAAACAACTGTAAAACTATTCAAATTAATTTGCTTTAGGGTTATCCCCACCTTTATAAATCCGTTGAAGTTGCCACAAAGCTCGGATGTACCATTTTTGACCCGACTCAGCAGTCCATACAACAAGGTGAGGTCACTCAGTCTGTTATCCTCCAGCAGCGAGTCCAGGCCCTTTTGCAGAATGGATGTCAGGTGTTCAGCCAATAATTCCTTTTCCACATTGTATATCAGAGGATGCCTGCGGGTAAAACAATTGCAAACATCATAATTTGATACTGAAACCCTCAGTATGGCACGTACTTTGTGCTAGAGTCCAAATAGTGCAGCAATCGCTCATTCTCCTCCGCCAGACGCTTATTGACGTGCTGTAAGTACTCAGGAACCTCCAGCTCCTGCATCTTGCGTTGACTCTCAGCCTTGTACAGTTGATTGGTGGCGTCGAGGAACTTCTCCTCGAACGAACTCGTGTATATCTGCAGGTCGCACAGCATGCGGACCAAACTCTTCAGCAGCCCGCGATCTACGGTGGAGCCCTGTCGCTCCTTCTCGATCAGCGTTAGCAGACCGTCGACAGTCCGCTTTTGGACGACGCTGTTCTGGGCAAAGTGGATGCGAAAGAGGTCCAGCCCCATGTCCCAAATCGAGTGAATCGCCGAGTTTTGCAGCACATATGTCCGATCCATATAAAGAAATATGCTGCGAATCATGATCATTTGCTGGCAGAATGAAAGCCACCAGTGGTTGATTTTCTCCAGCAAAACCTGCAATGATATTCGGTTTTGTAATTAAAAGCATTTTTTGTGGTCTTAACTAACAACTTACCAGCTTGTCCATGCTGCCGCCGGTCAGCTCCTTGAGCTTTATATTGCGCTTCACATGCTGCTCGGTCAGTTCCTTAAGTTTTGCATACAGCTGTGCGTCCATCTTATGACTGCACATGTTCACCACCGCCTGGTAGAGTTCCTCCAGCGAATATTTAATGGGTTTCGAGAGCTGGATGGCAATAACAGCCTCCTCGAGCTTTACGTATGTGTCCTCTGAATAGTTATCTGGCAGTGTGGGCTTAGCTACACGAATGCAAATGAATCATTTAGTTTACTAAATGCTTGGCTGCATAACAAACTTACCCTTAAAGTTCTTTATCACTATTTTCTTCACGTCGCCCGGCTTGCTGTTGTGAATGGCCCCCATGCGATTGAGGAGGTTTGAGGTAGTTGACGCCGCGCGAATCTCGCCATGGTGGCCGCCCAGCTTGGAGAAGTTTGGCAGGCGCTCACCGTTGGTGGAGGCGGAGTTCATGTTTTGAGCGGCAAAGGCGCTACGGCCCAGGCTCGAGGCGGCAGCAGCTGCAGCGGCAGCGTTCTCGGCCTTCTTCAGGCAGGCGGCGATATTTTCAGTGTTCTCGTTCGACTCTGTTGTGTCCATGGGCTTGTACTTCTTGGCCGCGCTCATAGCTCGGGCCCCAGCTGGCCGCAGGGTTGATTGCGTGCGCCTCCGGCCGGTCTCCTCGCCTCTCCGCCTCTACTCCTGCTGCAGCGGCTCCTTTTCCTGCTTTCGTCGCACCGGTTGGGCTTTGTTCTACACGAAGCGTTGATAGAGTGTTTGCAGGCACTATTCGCACATATTTATAATGCAATTCGGTGGTTACTTACGTTTTGAGTGTACCTCAGCGACCAGAAATGTTGTTTTTTCACAGTTTTTGCACTTGGCCGTCAAAAAATTGGCAACTCTCGACCTCAAGGCAACCGCACTATTCTCGCTATTTCCGGACGCAGGGAGGCTTTTTGGTCTGTCACGTCCCAGGTGCTAGCAACGTTCAAAGGGCTATCCAAATTGAGACAGGTTAGCAATTATAATGTCGCGTTGCTTGCATTATTTGGGTTTTTGGTGCATGCGGAAAATATTGCTTTGTAGTAGGGATGTGGATATCGGACGAATTGATATCGATAGGAGGCTGCGGGAATCGATTGCAAATCGAGCTGTTATGGGCTTCTCTGTTAGTTGGCTTAAGGTTGTTTGTCGCTGTTAGAGCAGATTGTCAGATGTTTTAAATATTTGAATTGTAAGAATTTTCCTATTTATAAGAGGTAAGTGTAAAATAAACCATTTATTCGTGTACAAAATCTACATTTACATATTTATATATATATATTTACCATTTCCTAGCTTTCTCTAATTGACGCTGGCAAGATGAGGGCAAAAAGGGCCACCACCATCAAAAAGATACCGGAAAATAAAAGAAATCCGAGCTATCCGGCCAAAAGAATTCCCAGTGATGTTATGCAACGCACTCTCGAGATCGCAAACAATCCTATTGACCCCTTTTGGCTGAAGAAGAACACATCCTGCGTTCGCCCAATCAACTGTGAGCTATACTTTGGCAAGAAACGCTCCCCCACCAATGAGAAGCTGCACCTGGCCAAGAATTGCTTACTGCAGCGGGATTACAAGAACCTGGCCAAGCTGTTGGCCTCCAACCTAGCCGGGGACACTGTCCTGCAGAAGGACTCGTTCACAATCTTCGCGGAATACGCAGAACTACTGAAAAAATTCACCAAACTAAAGTCTAAAAGCACCGACAAGGCCCCTGAAAATCCAGTGGAAAGTCTCCCAGATGCTGAAGAAAGCTTAAACTATTTGCTTGAAGATTTGTAAGATATTTTTTTAAATACTTTAATTCCACCCTGACTGTACTACAATTAATTATTTGTTTAATTATTAAAACAAGCTCTCGTATTTTTGGTAAAAACACAACCTTATATATGTGTATATTTATTAAGCGTTATGTTCTTCCTTTTATTTTTCGACTTAAATATAATATCAATATGTTTTAAGGTTTTGCTAAATAAATACTGAAACGTGTGTACAAAATATGTGTGTGTGTTTGTGTGTTTGAAAAGAAAAAGGTGTGGTTTGTGTCTTAAGAAAATTATTATGTACAGTGTATGTAGGTATGTTTCTTTTTAAAAAATTATCATATGTATGTTGTGTGTAGTCAAAACAAGTCTAGAATCTATATATATGATACCTTGGTTTGTTCTTTGACAGCGCTATAATTTGTAATATATTAATATCCTTTTATATATTGGGTACTTCTTAATCGGTAACAATTTCTAGGTACAAAGGGGGCTTATATGGTTGCCTTTTCGCTCAAATCTCTTGATATATATATATATAAGCATTGGGTTCTTCGAATTACAATAGGTTCGCTATAAGGTTAGTTTAGGTTTTGGATAATTTGTTATTTATTCCCTCTTTTAACGTTGTTTTATAAACTTTCTCGTCAATCAATCCATCCTCCCATCAACAACACATTTAGAATACTTGTGTACGAGTGTGTGTTTGTGTGTAAGCCAAGTCCCGACCAGGTCGGGCCTCCTCCAGTGGATAGTATCGTTAGTATCGGTATATATGGCAGCATATATGTAGTTTAAGCATACAATACACATAATTTCATCTTGATCTCCCCCTTGACAATGAGTAACTTTTGCGCACAGCGTGTTCCGAGCTAAGATAAGGTTAGATTTTACAGCATTTGCAGGAAATATTTAGTTTTTAAAGCAATTCATCGAGGCGCCTAACACAACAAGATCAGGGAATTGAAATATGAATGAGTAAAGGTGGCTCCTCCTCTCTATTGAGACATGTTTACATATTTAGTCTTGGGCAAAGCAAATATAAATAGTCGCACGCTTTGTGATAAAATATAATAAATAAAAAAAACCTTGTCTTATATATCATTAGAGTTTAAAAAGACGCATACACCGCACACACATCTAAATATATATATATCTATAAATCTATATACAATCACGCGCAGCCAGCACTCTCGCACAAAGGACGTCGCCGTCGCCGATTAGTCGGGCAGCATGTGGACGAAGCTGACGGGAAACATGCCCCTTCTCGACGGTTGTCCCTCGATGGTACCCTCCATCCAGTTGTCATCGTCCGTGCGCTCATTCAGCACGATCAGAATCTCGCCCTCTTTAAATTCCAGCTCGTCATCGTTGTCCGCCGCGCAGTCGTACAGAGCTCGGCATCGTCGCTGGCCATTCTAGGGAGAAAAAGAGAGTATTATTAAATATATATATTTTATCATCATATAGGACTTTTTCCATTGATTTCCCTCACCCCCAAGCTCTTATTTCTACTTACATAATGGAATTTCCCGCCTTGTCCTGACCCTCCGCCTCCTCCTGTCTTTGATGGATTGTCTGGCGATGAATTAAGTCGATCGTTGTCACTCGATGATACATTCGACTCTGCGGAATGATCCAGTCCGCCGCCAGAGCTGTCCATGTCCGTGTGCCAGGACTCGTAGTCAGTGAAGTTGGCCGATTGATTAATTAACTGCAAGGATATGGATAAGCATTAGTCATACTGAACAATCAATGGATATCGGACGCAACAAAACTCCGTGAAAACTCAGAGAAAACATAGAGAAATATAGAATATAGTAATTGGTGAGTATGGGCTCGGGCGCATGGGTTAAAAGGAGGGTTAAGAGCTTTGCAGAGAGATGCACAAAACGATACACTTAGTAGTAGAGAAACAACATCATCATCAACATCAACAACAACAACAGCAGCAACGGCCACAACGAGAATGTGTTTTCTGATTTATTCGCTAGTCAAAATGGTCAAATGATCAAAGTGCAAATGAGCGAAGGTGCTTGCCATTTACCGTCTCCTCGCTGGACTGGCATCTCAGTGCGTTGTGTTGCTTGCGCTGCATGGTTTATTTTGTGGTTTGTGCAATCCAAGTGCGGATGGATCAGAGATCAAATACAGAGAGAGGTATAGGTCCTTGGAAAATCACCCACTATTTAGGTATTTCGACAGCACTTACCTTGCGAGGAGGCGCCACCGGACCCTCGTCCATAGAGCTGATGCTCTCGTTCGATTGACCATTGGAAATTTCACGTTCTACACAAGAGAGGAAAAAGTGAGGCTTACAGCTTGCAGAGAAGACTATTCATTGCTTACCTGATGGTGGTCCTGGCGGTGGAATCTTTGGCCGCGTCAATGCCGATTTGTCTACATGCTTCAGCGTGGGCAGCTCCCCGGTGGGCGGCAGGACCAGTTTTGCCCCAGCCAAATGGATATTCCTGTTGAGCGACTCACCGCTGGGCGAACGCTTATGGCCAAAGGTGGTCATGACGGGCATCAGATTATTGCTGCTCCCATTGCCCGATCCACCCGGGTCCTGTGACACTCCATACGAACCTCCGTATCCTCCGCCGCCCCTCGGACTGCCTTCCACACTGCGCAGATGCGGCAGCGTGCCATAGGCCACGTCCAGGGACTGATTCTTGTGATTAATGGCGCGTATATCACTGGCATCAAAGTTCTGCGAATGTCGCGGCGGATGGGGCAACGTGCCATAAAAGGAGCTGGATGAGGCGCTGCCCAGTGTGCCGGGCGGCGGTGCAGGCGCCGTACGCTTCTTTAGCGAGTTCATATTGGCTGTGGACGTGGATTTTCGGGCGCCGCCCGGCACATGCCCGCTGCTCATCTCGCTCTGCATATTCAGGCTATTTCTCGCCGCCCGAACGCTCTGGCTGGAGGCAGAACTGGGACTGGAGCCACCATTCCCAGCGCCGCCTACATTACTGGCACTGCCCAGGTACTGACCCACGCTGATGTGCTGCTTGGGCGATGTGCCGGCCGATTGGGTGTAGCTGGGCAGGCCCGAGGGCAGCGTAAACTGGCGGCTGGGACAATTAGCGATTGGACTAGAACTGGACTGTATGGAGTCGCAAGTGGAGGAACGTGAGCGCAAAACGGGCGAGTCCCCGCCAGCAAAACTGGGGGGACGCGAACGGGATTTCTGCAAGCAAACGAAAAGCGGGAGTTAGCATCAGAACTTCGTTAGCATTCAAAGGGTAACTTACGCGCTCATCAATGACGGTTTCGTCATCACTAAAGTCCGTGGAACCATCCTCGTTGGGCAGATTCCAATCGGTATTGATGTGATCGAAGGCGCTCTTCTCTCGCTTTATGGCACACTCGATCTGTGGCAAGAAATCAAAAGGATTATAGCAAATCTATAGCAACATAAACTCCTGAAAAAAGCGAGAACCTACCAGCTCCTTGCAACCATTGTGTCCCATCTCTTTGGCAATGTCCAGCGCTGTTTTGTTCTGCGAGTTCTTCAGCTCGTAGTCGGCCCCCGAGCGGAGCAGCAGCTTCATGCACTCCCGGCGATCGTGAAGGGCGCACAAGTGCAGCGCCGTATTCTTTCCGGTCACGTCCAGCAGACCGGCTGGATTTGTGGCCTTATTGAGGCCCTTCAGCGGCATATTCTGTATGAGAAAATCAACAATGTGCAGGGTAGAGCCCATCTCACGCAGCACGGCCAGATGGAGGGCCGTTTCGCCGGCATCCGAGCTGGGCAGGCAGCAGGTAAGATCTGCTCCTTCTGCCCAAACCTGCAGGAGCTGGCTCATGTCTGCATTGACTACCGCCTGCTCTAGGTCGCAGCGCAGATCGTTGTCATCCGAGCAAGTGCGCATCACATAGCGCTTGGCCACATACTTGGCGCGGATAAAGTCATAACGTTCCTCCCTGGAAATAAATACCATTGATTTCAAGTTCTAAGCAGTAACTAAATAGTGCAACTTACATGCTGCTCTCGTGCTGAAGCTTTCCTCTGCCCAGCTTTGCCTCCATAATGTCATTCAGCGTGCTGTTGCCCATGGCCCGAGCGATTAGCAGGTTGGCCGTGGTCAAATTGTCCAGCGTAAGGCTCTGGATGCGCGAGTGATGCACGCCCAGGTCGCGATGTACGCCTGAGCACTGAATGCACACCAAAATGCCAAAGTTTAAGCTAATCCACGTGACATCATTGCGGGATCCACAGTCGCAGCAGCGATCGTTGCCCGGTAACAGTTGGACGTAGCGGATGACTGTCTTTTGCAGCTCCACCAGGCTGGGGCTCATCTGCGGATTGGCATGCTGGAAGGCCTTGGTCAAAGCCTTTTCCTTGCAGTTGACCAGCACGGCCATCCAGGCCTTCTGATCGCCGTCATCCTCGGCCTGAAAGTGATACGGACGATTGTCTAAAGGGAAATATATCATTATTAGCTTAATCTTCAAGAAAGACAGATCAGTAGGCTAATACTTACAGCTGATTAGGTCAAAGCCGCGCTTGTCATCCGGCACTGGCTTGATCTGGCAGGTTAGCAGATTGACGCGAGTCGGCGGCTTGGTTTCGTCCGCATGGAAGATATCCAGAAAGCCATCGCTGGTCACCCGGCAGCGTCGCTTTTGCCACACACGGCGCACCTTACCCTCGCTCTTCTTCAGCAGATGGCCTTGCCGGGTGACGCCGTGATGCTTGTCGCCCTGCAACTGATGGAGGGAGTAGCCCGCTCCCCCGCTTCGGCTCTCTGACGGCGCTACGTTATCGACTCGCTCGAAATCTGGAGTGCTACGCAGCACAGATCGCAGGTCCAGCAGACTGCGTCGATCCTCGTCCTGCTTCTGCTTGATCTCGTGCAGTTTCTCGCTCAAATCACCGATATAGGTGCCAAAGTGTTCGATTGTCTGTAGGCCATCTTTGAAGTAGCTGTGGGGGTGTGGAAGGTACACTCATTAGTATGCAGCATTCAATCCCCATATGTGACCGAGGTGCACTCACTTGCTCAGCGCGTGATAATACTCGATAAAGTGCTGCAGCAGCTCGATGCCCGTCTTGGTTTTGATGTCCTTGTACTTTAAGAGATATTCGCAGGTCTGCAGCTGGTAGAGGCGGCGCTCCTTCTCCATTTCGTCGGCCACAACAGCGGCATCGATCTCTGTACGCACCATGCCTGCCTCCTTGGCCTGAGCCTTCTTCTCCTTCTCGATCTTAATGAACTTGGCCTCGTAATCCTTGGCTGCCTTGTCAAAGGGGCGCTTCATATCGCCCTTGACGCCGCGCAACTCGCTCTTTAGCATCGAATCCACCGGAAACATCACAATATTGTTGATGTTCTGCATCTGTAAACAAAAAACCAGGAAATGGGTCAGAGATAGTGATGGAGTCAAGCCAGTGCTATCTACCAGAGTCTTCATCAGTGCACTCAGCTCCTTGGTGACCACACTGAACTTGAGGATAGCGGCGCCAATGTCCGGATCATCCTGTTCAATAACCTTGCCACCCAGCCGCTCCAGGGAACGCACCATAAACATCTCATTGTCCACATGAGCTGAAAGATAAAGAGTATAATTTGAAGAAGATACGAAAGGCTATATCTTTAGACTCTTTACTCACTGATGCCAGAGTTGTGTATGGCCTTGACCGCCTTTTTTAGCTTGGTGAGACCCTCTCGATCGAACTCCAAGCGCTGTAAGAAGAGAATAATTATCTATTAAGTTGTTGTTTTATAAAATCCAAGTTCTTCCTATGAGTCATCTTTAAATATTAACCTTCCTATTTATAAAATAGCAACCACAGTACATGCCCTAACTTGGGAAGACAAAATAATAAAGGAAACGCCACCACCGATGGACGCCAAATGAACAATACTCACAACAGATTGAGTGAGCGTCAATATCATATCGACGGTATTCATTAGGTATTCAGTGCGCCTCTTGAACCCTTGTATTCCCCCACGTTTTACGGCACTGGCTAATTGAAAATGTGCGACAAGGTCACTTCTATTATTAAACTTAATAACAGAACAGAACAGAACGAGCGAGTCGCTGTTGCCCCATTTGAAATGCAGCCGCATGCACCAATTAAGACTCGAAAAATACAGATTTCCAGTACTTTTCAAGCATTAATCGTATAATATACAAAGAGTTGTAATGTTTGGACGAAACGGAACCCCATAAAATATGATTAATTCAATACGTTTCCAAAAGTAGCAAGGGAGAAAGAGTTTTTTGAGTTTGTTTGAGTTTATTTCCCCCCATTATTGACCCATTGACTTTCCCCAATTGCCTTCAATTCAAAATGTTGTTGTTTGGGGAAAATTGAATTAACCGCCAAGGAATACAAGAAATGGCCTGGGAATCTCAATATGAAATATGAACTCCACGCAAGCAACTGGCCAATAAATACTTCCTTAGATTAGATTTAGATTTTATTGTAAAAGGCAGCACGGCACCAGGCTCTCCCGGGAAGCACAACTGTTTGCGATTGCAATACGATCCCCAGCGATAGGGGTAAACATCTGGGGACGAACGTACTTCGCTCCGCTCTCCAAGATTAGTCACGGCAAGATTAGGAGCTGGAAATTACTGGGAATGCAAACAACAACGCATGCCTAGAACAAAAAAAACACACAAACAAAGCCGAGTCCAAGTGGCCTTCTCTCTCTCGACCAGTTTTTTTCGCTGTTTTGATAACAAAAGATGCTAATTTTGGAAGAAGTAGTCTGAAACCGCAGCATTTTGTTAGAGAGGCGGCTAAATGAATGAAAATACAGAGAAACTCCAAGCTGAACCGAATTAAATTTCGTTTTAGACAGTTTTACAGTTGCTCCCAATATAATAAACACGCAATGGGAGAGACAGGCCGAAAAAATGGGGGGAAAAAAATGAAATAAAACTCATTTAACCGGCAGAATGGAGGTCACCGGCAGTCCGCCTGGGCTACACCAAAAATCCATCAGCAAAATTAAATATTAAATGGTGTGGTTTGGTGTGGTGTGGTGTGTCCGCGGCCCTATGTTTCGGTTTCGGAGAAGTAAGAATGACGCGACAACGACAAACGCCTCTTGGTTCCAATAAATCCAAGTCTAATTTTGTTTCGCCGGGAGCTGCATTTGCCGGGGGAATTGGAGCATAGATATACATGTACGACGCATGTTGCATAATGCCAGAAAGTCTAAGGGGAATTTATAGTGACAAAATGGTTGATGAGTTCTCCGCTGGCTTCAAAGACCAAGTGCCTGGCTGGCTAAGCAGACGGGAATAGCTCTCGCAACGCCCTCGCCTTGGCTCGCTCATGCTTTTCTTATCAAAGGCCTTTTCCGGCCGCATAACTTTATCAGAGGGAGCGGGCATAGGGAGCTTCCTCAGCTGCTCTGACTAAATATAGAAATTGCAGCATGCTCGTGCGGCAACAGCCACTCCCACTCCCACTTCGACTCCCTCCCATCTGCATTGATTTAGCCAGGAATGCACTTTGCATTTTCATCAAGCTATTTCTGTGTGGAACCGAGGAAAACCACCTTGCAGTGCCCAGAGAGGCGGCCAGCTGCTGGCAGAGACGGGGAAGTTGAGCGAGAGCGTCATAATAACAGGCGGTGGCTCATTTTGGCGCCGAGCCAATTTACAAATCATTTTCGCTCCTCTTTCCTGCCTTCCTCCCTCTGTGCAAATAAAAATCATCATCGTTTTGCTGGGGGGGGGCGTCGTCGTCGTCTACGTCTAACCACGTTTGCTGCAGTATTGCACGGCCAAACCGTAAAGTCATGCTCCGGTTTTCACTTTCATGGAATTTCAGGGAATTTTATTTCGATTTTGAACTAATTTCTACGCAGTAAGAAATATATTTTTAAAAATATTTAAGTGTAAAAACTGTTTTTACCATTTTTTTGATATGAAAAAAGGTTCTATTTAATGTGTATATCAGGAGGAAAAGGAAATTACAATAAACTTCTTGTTATAGTCTATCAGGGAATAAATAATTATCCAAATATTATTCGAGATAAAGTCTCTTTTTCCAAGAATGGTGCTAAAACAAGCTATGATTAAATGTATTCTTTAATTTTCATGTGTTAAATATATAAATTCTTTCTTTTCTGTATTATATTCTGTATAATATTTAAAAACATTAAATTGTAGGAATAGTTTACAATTTTTAGATATGAACAAAGTTCTATTTAATGTCTTTATCAAGAGGAAAAGGAAATTACAAAAAACTTCTTGTTATAGGTCATAGGGTAATAAATACTCCTACAAGTGTCTCGATTGCTTATCAACTCAATTATCCAAATAAAAGTCAAGATAAAGTCTATTTTTCCAAGAAGGGTGCTAAAACAAGCTATGATTCTTTAATTTTCATGTGTTAAATATATAAATTCTTTCTTTTCTGGGAACTCACTCTGACATCACGACCTAGTTAACTTATTTGCTCTAAAAATACTTTAGCGAACTATTGCCATCGTTGATATACATTCACTTGGATGGATTCTACAAATCCCTTCAAGAATTCAACCCGAAATCCTGCCAACTCTGTCTCTAAAGATGATTTCTAAACCTAGAACACACCTGCTTATGCCGTAAATTGTTTATCCGGAGCCACCTTGAACTTTTGTTTTGATTTGTGAACACAGACAGAGAGAAGAGAGAGAGAGAGAGAGAGGGAGATGACTGCCAGGGGATAAGACGAAACCCTGGGCTACCTGAGGGACATGGAGAACCAAGTATACCGAGGCCTCAAGGCCCTTTTTAGCTCACCTCTTCCAGCACGCCAACGGTGTAGCGGCAATCGGGCATCCGGGAGGCAAAGGTGGAGGTGGTGGGCGAGCTGTAATCGGAGCGAGTCTCCTCCACGAACTCGGACACGGCTATCAGGGATGGCGGCATTTTTGCTCAGGATACGTACACACACACACACACAGACACACGCGACACTGACACACACACACACGCACACCAACTCACGCCCAAGGCCGTGGCAAGGAGCGAGTGGTGGGAGAAGAGGTAGGAGCGAGAGGACAGCGAGTAGAAACGAAACAAGGATAACGCCTCTGCACTGTACGTGTTTCTGCGCGATTATTCCTCCGGATAATGGTGATTGTTATTGTTCGCACTCGCACTAGCACTTTCCCTGGAACTACTGCAATCCGCAAACATATATCCACGCACTGTCGTTCTCATCCTCTCGCGATTTGGGTTGGTTTTTCAGCTTTTCAGCTTTTGCTGGTACTGCGAGCAGCGCAATTAACGCTGGCAAAGGGAAGTGCGCAGTGCGGCGGGGCCATTAATAGCTAGCCACCTGGCAGCTTCTGGAGCAGGTACTCGGACACGGACGCGGACGCGGATTCGCGGCACTAAACATGGTCGATCCAGCCGTAGATGTGATTTAATGCCTTTTTGCTTTATTGCGATTTTGTGCTGCTGGCGTCTCTCTCTCGCTGTACAGTGTGATTGTTGTTGCGCTATCGATATCTCTGACTATCTGTCTATCGTCCTATCCAGGGCGCAGCCGCCTATCGTTATCGCCCATGCTCATATCTGCGCCGAAAATATTGTCATATCGAGCAGCAGCAACGCGGTTTGGGCTTCATAGGTTTCCCAGCATTTTCTGGCATTTACAATTAATCTGGGATTGAAATAAAATGGCTGGCAAGCGGCAGGCCACCACGAACCTGAACCACGACAACTGGGACCAAGAAGAAGAGCCCGAGGAGCGCGGTGTCTTTCGCCAGGCCCCGGAGGATGTGCTCAAGACACGCAATATCAAGAAGGCGCGCCGCATGGTTGCCGGCGGACAATCCGGCGCCACAGGGGACGCTCCGGCTGAGCCCAAGAGCGTGTTCAGCGGATTCTCAGGTGAGATCAACATTACGGCGGTACTAACTGGTGTATTAACCAAGTAGCCATCTTTTAGGTTTCGGCAAGACGAATACTTTAGGGGCCGCGAAATCGCCCTTCTCCTTCCTGGACAATCTTTCGGCAGCTACAACCTCTGCTCCGGCCACCACCAGCGCTGCCGCCAAACCCATGTTTTCATTCAATATGCCCGCAACCGACAACAAACCGCAAACCACAAACATTTTTGGCAGCAGCAGCAGCAGCATAAGCACGACCACGACCAGCACCGATAGCTTCAAACCGGCCACAGACAGCCCCAAGCCGAACACAACTACATCCATTTTCGGCACCATATCAAACGCCAAGAAGGAGAGCAGTGAATCCTTGTCGTCAGTGTTCAAGTCGTCACCTTCTAGCAGCAGCAGCAAGCCGGAAGTCGCCATCGCCAATGTCGTCACCAACAGCAACAGCAGTGAAACCTCCCAATACAACGAGGCCGTGGCCGAGCTGAACAAGTCCATCTTAAAGTTTCTTCAGGAGGAATTAAAGAAGAGCGTTTACTGCATTTTGACGCCAGTATTTGAAGACTACGCGAAGCACTTAAAGAACCTGAAGGACACACTCTCGGCACCATCTGTTGCTGTTACCAGCACCTCGCCCTTAGCCAAGCCAACTGCCACATTTTCCTTGGGCAAGCCCAGCGCTCCTATTGGTGGCTCCACATCGTTTTTCGGCAAACCGGCAAACAGCACAGCTGCCACGGCGTCCACCACGTCATCCCCCAAGCCAATGTTCCAGTTCGGCACGATCGCTTCCAGCGTTTCGCCGTCCACGGCCGCCAGCCCTGCAGCTCCCGCCGCCACCAGCATCTTTGGTTTTACCCCCAAGCCAGCCAGCGAGGCTAATGCCACGGAAGATGCCTCCCCCAAAACGGGAGGCCTATTTAGTTTTCTGCCCACAGAGAAGAAGAGCGAATCAATGTTTTCCACAAAAAGGAAAAACGATGAGCCTGTGGTCGTCTCGCCTCCTAAAACAAATGGATTTTCCTTTAAAACGTTGAGTACGACCAACGATGAGAAGCCGGGCTGTTCCATTTTCTCGGGCTTCAGCAAGCCAGCCGCCGAGGGAGCAGGAGGAGATGCTGCTCCCTCAATGGGATTAGCCTTCGGTTCTAGCAGTACGCCCTTCTCCTTCGGCAACATCAAGCCACCGGCAGCGGCACCAGCTGCTGCTGCTGCTGCCGACGAAGAGGCTCAAGATGATGAAGACAAGCCGCCAAAGGTGGAGTTTACACAGGTAAATGGACATTAAAGGTGTTGCTTAATCAAAAACTAACTAAACTTATCTCTTAAAACAGGTCAAAGAGGATGATGCCATATATTCAAAGCGCTGCAAGGTGTATATCAAAAAGGATGCCGAATATGTTGACCGCGGCATTGGCACACTGTACTTGAAGCCCATCAAAGACTCGGAGAAGACACAGCTGGTGGTGCGGGCAGACACAAATCTGGGTAATATCCTGATCAACCTCATACTGAGCGACGGAATACCCTGCAATCGACAAGGCAAGAACAACGTTTTAATGGTTTGGATGCCCACGCCCGAGGAGACCAAGGCCACGATACTGCTGCGGGTGAAGACTGGCGAGGAGGCCGATGACCTGCTGAACGAAATCAAGAAGCACATCAAGTAGGGAGTCCCACACAAGCGTACATTTCAATGTTGTTTCATTTTTGATATATATATTTTACATAATTATAAAGAAATGATGTACGCCAAATTAGTCAATTGTGTCTACGATAATCATTGTGTCCCTTAGGTCCTTGATGTTGACATTTAGGCATGAGACCTCATCGCTGGACTCGTCCAGGCTGCAGTATTGGCGCAAAATGCGCTTAAATTCGGAGGGGCAGGCTGGGGGAGAAATTAAGTGTTAAATTAAATAATAGAATTATTAAGTTGCCTTACAAATGACTTCCAGTGTGATAACCTTGCTGCGGCGGTTAACGTAGGTGCAGTTGCCAGCTATATAATCGGTGCTTCCCAAGCCCGGATTCCCCTTAACCTTTAATAGTTTAAAGACTATGGAATCGCCTCGATTTGGCAAGTCGTCCAAGGGAATTGAACTCCGCATCATGTCCCGAATAATGTCTGATGATGATGCCTCTTTGGGTTCTGTAAAAGAATGAATTATATTTCGGATATTTGTTAGTTGTTACTGGGACTTACCTTCAGTGGGAGCCACTGACTGCACATCAGAGTCAGAGTCATCCACATTGGTGTCATCCAAGACCATAACATCGTCGTCGTCGGTATCGGATGACAAACTCTCTGCACAAAAGCGAGCAGGCGTGGGACGGGCTGCCGAAGGTGATGAGATGTCCTTTGGTTCAACTTTCGTCTCAATTTGAGATGTCTCGCCTTCAGTTTCTTCCAGCTTCTCATCCGCTTTAGGATCTGCCTCTTCAGATGCTTCTTTATCAGCTAACAGAGGCTCCTCTTCAGTGACGTTGGCCTTTGTCTCCTCTGTCTCATTCGTAGCTGCCATTTCCAAATGAATCCCGTTGGCTGGCAGTATTTCAATATTCTCAATTATTACAATCTTGTTCTTCTTAGCTGGAAGTTCAAATGTGCGTTTAGTATTAGAGTCCAACTCCATGAGTGGACAGCGAAAGACGATGAGCTGACGAGCTGGAGACTCATTTTGCGGTGTGGTTTCCTCTTCAAGGGTCTCCAGATCCGCCTCTGCCACCACTAGCGATTTATTTCGCAATGTGTGACTGGATTTGGAGCTGCTACGTCCAGACACCTGAGATTCTACTAGTTCCTCGTTTGATTTGTCATATTTAGTGCTGTTTTGTGTGGTTTTTAGTGGAAATGTTGAGGGTTCCTCGTTTGATTTTTCATATTTAGTGCTGTTTTGTGAACTTTTTAGTGGAAACTCGAAGGCTCCAATGCTCAGGTCAGGAGATGTTACCTCCGCAATCTCTGGCACTATCGAGCTCTTCTTTTTGGAACGCTTCGACGGGCGGTTTGGTGTGGAACTGGGCAGCTCGACTTCTTCCTCAGTTGAAGTGTGCTTGCGCTTCTTACTGGTCTTGGTCACTGGAGCCGGGCTGGCGAACTCATTTTGCTCTGGAGCACTGAACCGAAAGGCCCTGCATTAAATAGGATATTAATTAATTAAGGGTTTTCCGACAACCAAAGAAAATACGCATACTTTAGTCCCTGGGCTCCTCTAAGTACTTGGAGGGATTCCCGCGGCGGCAGAAAGCACCCATCTGTTGTCAGCAAGTTGATGTCCTTCTACGGGAGGCAAATTAGCTCGGAGAATTCGTATATTTCCTTAAAAACTCACCAATTTAAACAGATTTTGAATGTGATCCTGCACATCCTTGATGTTTAGCCAGTTCGCATCAATGAAAACCAGGGACTGTTGGCGCTCATCCTTAAAGAAGTTTGACAAATCCAGCTTCATGGATAAGTTGTCCATACTGCAGGAGGACAAAGGACAATATACACAGAAACATGCACAACAAAATTAATTATTTATTTTAAAAGGGAAAAATGTCAGGGCAAAAATGGCCTAACGCTTGCCAAAAATGTGCTAAAGCGTGTTTAGAGCACAACCGATATCGATAACGATTGCACACTTCTTGTGTACTCCAACGAAAACAAATAATTCTTATCACCATTTCGGTGGCATTAATCACGATTCCGAATTAGATCAATGATGTGATACCGCCACGAGGACGCCGTTCCGTTCCGTTCCGATCCCACTCCACAATGAGCAACGGCGACCCAAGCCAAACCCACAGCAGCCAGCGTAACCAGGAACGCAGTGGCGGTGGCGGAGGCGGAGGAGATTCCACAAAGGACAGGGGCAAGGAGAGGGACAAGGAGAAGAAGGGCTGGTTCCACTCGCTGACCAGGCGCAAGAAGTCCGACTCGGCGCTGTCTGCTTCCGCCAGCGCTGGAGGGCCTGGAGGAGGAGGAGGCCATCAGAATAACAACAACGAGGTATGTGTCCTTGAGGCGATGGACACTTCCATGGCCAGCTGCAGCAATGGGGCCACGGGCACCCTTCGGCGACGGCGGGAGAAGCGAAATGTGTTCGCGCGATTGCGCCGGAAGGTAGGCCAGGGCCTCAGCTCTCTGCGCAACTGGCATTCAATGGGGGACTGCGACGATGGCGGGACCACGGATGCCACTTATGAGTTCCTCACCCCGGCCATATGCATGGAGCCCACGCTGCCGTTCACGCACGACTACTTGCGCTTCATCCGGAAGAAGTGGCTGGAACGCGATGACGCCCACTCGCCCAACCAGGTCATGTACAAGGCCTGCTCGGAGATGCTCAAGTAAGCGCAGACGCAGCCGCAGCTTTTGATCGTTGATGACTCATGCTCTTTGTTTGCTTTTTAGCCAAGTGTGGTACTGGGGCGAAATCTCCAGGCGCGACTCGCAGCGACAGCTTAGCGACAAGCCCACTGGCTCGTTCCTCGTTCGCGACTCGGAGACCAGTGGCTCCCAGTTTACGCTAAGCTTCCGGATTGTGAATGTGACCCTGCACTATAGACTGGAGTTCCGTGACGACTTCTGGCACTTCGAGGAGCTGAAATACGAGTCAATAGTGGAGATGATCGAGGACATATTACACCGCTGCACCAACGACAACTTTGTGTGCTTCGTGAAGGTCCCCAACGAGATGCAGCCGCCGTTCCCAGTGATCCTTAAGTATCCGCTAAGCCGATACGCCAACATGCCCAAGCTTCAGGATCTCTGTCGTCGCGTCCTGCAGCGCCAGATGTCGCGCGAACAGCTGGCCCAGCTGCCAGTGCCGGCACAGATGCTGGAGTACTTGTCGGTGGAGCGGGAGCTGGTCTTCCAGAGCTAGGCAAAGCTAGCGCCCGCTGGTCAAAGCTTTAACAAGGAAGTAAGAAGTAAAAGCAAACACAAACGCAAGCACGTACACCAAAGATGTCCTGCAGTTACTCGTAATGATTGATATATATATATATAGAGATATTTGTTGGACGGTTTGGCAATATGTTTTCGATGTTCGATGCATTTCTACGCCCCAAGTAACTAAACGCACTGTCTCTCACCACAACAAGCACAAGCCCACGGACTACGATTCCCAGTGTGCAGTGCAGGTTTTTACTGTATGGTATTTGCTAAGTAACTAGGATATTTATACTTGTATAACTTGTATGTTATTGGCCAAAATTAGTCTATTGTTTTCCATTGGTCTTGGTCAAGTCTATATATGCTCTAAATCTAAATCGAAATCTAAATCGAAATCCTTTTTGTAAAAATCAAACTACTGCATAATAAGTGTAACTAAAACGCTAGACGTGTAAGCCTATTGAAGTATTGTTCGGTCTGCATTTTTGTATTCCCAGCCTGGGACGACATCACTACTAACTAACCCTTTGCCAATCTAGTTTGCATGGAACTTAGGCAGCTTTATATGGCAACCGAAGAAGGAAGGAAGAATCCCTTCTCAATGCCAATTACTCTTGTTGCAATGTATGTGTGTATTTTATTTAAATCTATCTACGAATATTTTACAATAAAATATCAATTTCAAACTCACAAGACGTTGAAAGCCGTCTAAAAAAAGAGTTTGCTAATAAAAGTCACGTTCTTATTTCATTCTGGGAACTTATTCATCTGTTGGAGGCATCACATCCTCTTTAGGTTCCTCCGCTTCGTGATCGTATATGCGATATGCCTTGAAATGGCCCACCTTCTGCCCGTCCACATAATAAAAACGGAGGAAGCAGGTGCGACACAGGTAGGAGGGATCATGCAGCTGTCGCGACGAGTTCTCAACAATAAAACAAAAGCTGTTAATGCCGCACATGTAGCATGTCCTGCGATTGAAGGTGCTAAAGCTGCGTGGGCAGGGATACATCCTGCGTGGTGGGCGTTTACTAAGCGGCGTTAGCACCTCGATTTGCGAAATGACAAACAGATGTTCGCAATTGCCGTGATGCAGGTAGTGCAGCGGCGCTCCCGGCGACACAGTGAGGTCAATAAAGCGAGTGTCCTCCATGCTTTGCACCTTGAACGATTCGCCCTGCATGCCGTGCGCAGTATTTGCCCACTGGATCACCGTCGCTGAGTAATCGCAATTGTTGGGATTACGCATGTCATTGTAGAATGTGTCATTGATGAAGAAATAACCGGGATTTGTGTCGATGGTGGGCAGGGGAGCATCTGGGTCGTTGCTGATGTCTATGAAGCGTTTGCCCGAACAAATGCAACTGATCTTGTCGCGCAGCTCGGTCAGGTAGTTGCTTCCCAGGCAGAGGAACTCCTCGGCAAACACAGGCACCTCCACCTTGTAGCCCCGGTGAGCGGCACGAGGTGGCCGGTAAACGCGGATGCTTAATTCCAGTTCGTAGGCATTAAAAAGAACATCCTGAGTGTCCGACGGTGGCAGATTGATTTTGTAGATGTAGGGAGTACGGGTAAAGGGCGTTTTCCGGGACTTCGCCTTGTGCTGACTCAAAGCGGAGAAGGTGTTGGGCACATGGTGGCCCTCCTGGGGCTGCGTTACCACAGGGCGATGCATGTCGGCGCCAGGCTGAAAGTCTATGATTGAGCTGTCCTCTGGAGAGTCGATCATGTCCAGGGAGCAGCTGTCGCCGACATCGACGATGAGGGGATTGTCTTGCAGAAAGAAGAAGGGCACTTCGCCGCCGGAAAGCTTTCTTTCGTATTCGGCGAGGAAATTGCCTAAGTGCAATGCCGGCCCCGTTGGCACATAGCTGCCCTCCATTATGCTGTGAAATAGAATTATTGCTAAGTATAGTTCTTTTCCGTAATATACTCTCTCTTGCCTTATTTAAAGATCCTCCCCGAACTTGTTAATCGCTTCCTTGTAGGTTATATTCAGCTTGAGAGACTGCTCAGTCCCCGCCTGTTCCCCGCCCTCTTCAGCTTTGGCCGACTTCTCCGCCAGCAGCTGCTGCAAGTTGTCTATGTACGTTCGCTCGAAGGATATCACCTTGGTGGACTTGTCCACGTACTTGTACCGCTGGCGACACACGGACTCGTACAGCGGATCGCCGGCTGGCTTCTCGGCCTCCGTGTCCTTCTCGAAGAACAAATTAGTGCCCACAGAGTGTTCGTAGCGGCCGCGGTAAATGTGTCCATTCACCTCAGCCATGGGAGTTTCGCTTTCGATTCCAATGACCTTGATGGCCGCATCCTCGTGCTTCAGTTCGTGGGGTTCGATGGAGTTCTTGAAATCCGCAAAAACCAGATACTCTACGTCCTCGTATTCGGAATCAGAGGAATCGTTCATTTGAATTTAAATATAAAATTTGAAATTTATTTTATTTCAATTAAAAATATCGCGGATAGAGTGACCACAGTTGCCAATTAAATATCAAAGAAATTATAGTTGTCTTTGCTATAAAAATTGCCATAAGATTGTCATAAATTCCATTCTCCCCACTAGACTCCCACGGTGAATTTCACTTTCCCCACTAGGCTCCCACGGTGAATTTCATTTTCCCCCCTAGGCGACCACAGTGAATTTCATTTTCGCCCGATCAGAAAATACTAACTCACAAAATCTCCTAACGCGTACACTTTTCTAGTATTTTCTTATCGGTATCGGTAATCTATTTTATCGAGGCGAATAACTGTACCAAACTCTCATCTCTAGAAACGCGGCGAAAATTAATCTGTTTCGGTGGTAAAATTTACGTGGGTTTGTCTATTTTGTAAATATTAGGCTATAATACTCAATTGAATCGAGTGTTGGAGAGATCCGAGATCGTCATTGATACGAGAAGGCTACGATTTGGCTGCCTTTCGAGTGTACAACATCAGTTTTCACAGTTCACAAAATTTTCACTGCGTAGCGGCCATTTTGGGCGAAGTAAAAACGTCAGCAGCAGCAGCAGCAAATTTCGAACTCGTGTTTTTGTAAATATATTAAATGTAAGAAAAAAATCTCGTGTACAACGGAAAACCACGTTCAGGCGAGGTTAATCAACTTTCCCACGTCAATTTTTTGTTCATTTTGAGTGTGTGTGCCAAGAATTTCACCGCATTTGCATTCGCGCTCTCGGGACACCGCGCCGCTCTTTTTTCTCTCAATCGTCCAGCCTTCAAACTCTCTTTTGGTTCTCTTTTCCGTCCCCCCCTTCAGCTGGAAGCTTTTGCTTGCCATCCAAATCGAAGCTTTGCCAGTTAAAAGCCAATAAACGTAAACAAAACAATGGCCGACGAAGATATCACACTGAACGAGGATCAGCTTCTGGAGTCGCTGGAGGAGACAAACGGGGACCAGGAGGCCGAACTAACCGCAGAAACCGAGGTGAGTTGGGTAACAGAGGGAGAGAGAAAGAGAGTGCGAGCCCAAAAAAAAAAAACATAAACCAGTTTCGAGGTACTCCCGCCGAAAGCGCGAGCAATTCCCTGGAAAAGCTCATCCGGCAAAGCTCGAGGCGGGAGATACCGAGATACAACAAAGCGGGTCGCCATTTTCAAAGCGTCACTTCGCCTTGTCTGGCTTAGATTGTTCGAGCTGGAACTGGGCGTTCCTCTGGTGGCCAGGTGTTAATCTTTCCGGCTATACTAATCATTTCAAAGGACGACGGCAACATGCAGATCGATCCCGAGCTGGAGGCCATCAAGGCGCGCGTCAAGGAGATGGAGGAGGAGGCCGAGAAGATCAAGCAGATGCAGTCAGAGGTGGACAAACAGATGGCCGGTGGCTCCACCACTGGCCTGGCCACGGTGCCGCTTTCACTCGAAGAGAAACAGGAGATAGACACACGTTCCGTCTACGTGGGCAATGTGGACTATGGTGCTTCTGCTGAGGAGCTGGAGGCCCACTTCCATGGCTGTGGGACCATCAACCGCGTCACCATCCTATGCAACAAAGCTGATGGCCATCCCAAGGGCTTTGCCTACATCGAGTTTGGATCAAAGGAATTCGTTGAGACTGCCTTGGCCATGAACGAGACCCTCTTCCGTGGTCGTCAAATTAAGGTGAGTTTGGTCTTGTTTTTTGCTAAATGAGTCATTAATAATGCTTTTATTTCTGCTGTAGGTAATGTCGAAGCGCACAAACCGCCCTGGCCTTTCCACCACAAACCGCTTTGCCCGCGGCAGCTTCCGTGGACGAGGAGCTCGCGTCTCACGTGGTTCCTGCTGTCACTCCACCTTCCGCGGCGCCCGACGTGCTATGTAAGTGGCTACTGTCCATCCTTTGGTGCTTGGAGCAAACTAATCCCTGTCTGTCTTTCGTTTCTGTAGGGGTTACCGCGGTCGCGCCAATTACTATGCTCCCTATTGATTATTGTTTTATTAAAACCTTAGTAAGG
Source organism: Drosophila truncata (assembly GCA_008042515.1). NCBI lineage: Eukaryota > Metazoa > Arthropoda > Insecta > Diptera > Drosophilidae > Drosophila > Drosophila truncata. The sequence continues at coordinate 131,675 of VNJQ01000555.1, read as the reverse complement.
TAAGTGTTTTGTTCATTTCTTTTGAACTCATCTACGAACTTTAACGAACGAGACTGATTGGGGGATTTGGAAAGAGTTTTACTTGTAGAAAACTGTATATATAGCTTAAATCGGGGATATTTTTTACTCTTTTTTGGAGATTTGCCATATCTTAGGTCAAATAAATGAATTTAAAATGTAGGCAATTAAGTGAATTATTTAAAAGAAATATTATTAATGAATTATTTAAGGTGAATATGCTGAAACTTGCTATCATAACGAGATTCTACGTTTCCTTTTTCTTTAATTAAATTTTTTAAATAAATATTGAATAAAAATGAAGTTTAGTAACAATATATTAACAATAACTGACTAAGAATAGTTAAAATAACCACCAACTGCCTAAAATTATAAACTCTGCTTCAAAAAAAACTTGGGAACAGTACAAAAATTAAATCTGGGGCCTTAATTATTTAAATATATTAATTTATAGCTGAGATTGAAGACTGACTGATTTATAAATTTATATATTTAAAGTACTTGCCTTGGGGAAACGACCTATAAAGCCTTTAATTTGATTTAACCGACACTGTTCTTTAATCCAATAAATATTTGATTTCAGATTTTTTTACAATATTATTTCAAAAAACATTATTTCATTGCCAAACTTCTTTGCAAAATAAATATAACACAAAAAACAGCAAAATAAGAAAAAAAAGAAAAAAAAAACGAAATCAAAAGTCACAAGAGAAAGCGCCAGAAAAAAATATTTCGTTTCAATATAAAAAAAAAATAATATATGCATCCTGCAGCAAGTAAACAGGCGAAAAAGAGCAAGAAACTTGGAAAAAAAAATATTCAATAAAAAAAATCAACATGGAAAATCGTATATATCTCTTGACTTGGCTATAATGTTTTTTGAAGCACCCAAATACACCAAACACCCCTCTTTTCACACATTTTATTTTTCAAATATAAAATAAAAAGAAAAATATTTATAAAAAGAAACGAAAACAAAGAAAAAAGAAGAAATAATAAACCCAAATTAAAAGAAGTTAAAAAAATGGCAACTTGAGTAAAAGAAGGATGAAAATAATAAAAAAAAAATATATATATAAAAAGAAAAGAAGACAGAAAGAACGCTGGAAAAAGAATTCAACAAAATATATATAAAAAAAAGAAAAAGTGCAGAATTTATATATTAAAAAAATATATATAGAGTAAAGAAAAGAGAAGTTGCATTTTACTGAAATGAAAAGATGACAAATATATCCAAATTAAACAAAAGCGTTCAATGCCTTTCCTTTGGGCGGGACAAGCTTTTCTTAGGACTGATGCAGGATGCAGGACGATCACCCGGCGGTAACCCCTTCTACAATCAAGCTTATTCTTTGCTTTGATTTTGGCGTAATAAATTATGAATGAAATAAATGGAAAACTCTTCATTTTTCAAGCACTATTATATGGTTTTTATTTCAATTGTAGGAATGCAGAGCCAAAGAGGGCATTTCCAACCGGAAAATGGAAAATGCTGTCCTATTTCGATGGCATGTTGTTCTTTTGTCGCGGTTCTAGAATTGAGTGGAAAGTGCTGGGCTGCATAGGCTGCTGCTTAGTTGGTCTTCTGGACGGCGGCCTGGACCAGGGACAGGTTCTTGGCCAGGAAGCACTTGAAGCCGCGGTAGACCCACACATTGGCAGGGGACTTCTGCTCGTTCTTGTCGGCGCACTTCTCAATGTCGGCCTTCAGTGCGGCCTTGTCCTCCTTGCCCTGTCCCAGCTGCGACAGCAGATTGTCCACCTTGAAGCCCTTGGTGTCCTCGAACAGATCGAACTTGACGAAGATGCACTTGATGTAGTTGCGGGTAATCTCATCATCAGGATACTCCAGCGTCTTGTACTTGGCAATCAGCGCCTCGGTCACCTTGCTGGTGGCACCGCACTCCTTGCGGGCAGCCTGCAGATCCTCGGGAGTGCGCAGCTTGTACTCGGTGGCGGAGGCCTAAGAATCGAAGGGAGGTGTTAGCTGTTTTAGCTTTGCATTCAGCTTCTCAACTACTCACCAGACCCAGCAGGGCGCACAGCAGGATGGCAATGGCGTTCTTCATACTGAAATTGGTTTTTGTGATATTCTGTTGAAGAAGATTATGGATAGTCGAGTGCTCGCTCTGTGGTCAACCGGAGGAAACTGTTGGCTGTGGACTGGCCGGCTTACGCTTTTATACCTTTTTTTTCGAGCACCGCTCCAAGTGAGTATGTCGCACTCAATTGTGGGGCGACTCTGAGTGGCGCTCAATTGAGTTGCACTCACCCACCGCACTCTGGCTGTAATTTAAATCTTATTATGGAATTTTTTTTAATAAACTCTGAGCTCTTCATCCAAGTTTTATAATATGTATTCTATAAGGCTTAACACTCTTTTTTTATGTATAAATCTTCAATAATAATTTGTAAATTGCTTAGAAATGTCATGTAAACTAACCCAGGGATTAACAGAGTTCCTTTAGGTTGCCTTTGTTGAGTTTTTACTGTACTTGGTCGAGCGTTACAAACAAAACTCTATAAGCACTCGCCTGGAATCAGCTGATTCTGATTCAAGCTGCGACATTATTAATATAAACAGCTACTAAATCTGCTTAAATTTCAATTGTGTGTCTGGAGGGGCCTATAAACATAATAATGCTGATTCGCATGGGTGGGGTCTTTGGCGGAGGGGAGAGGCAAACATGTCTATAAATTTTCCTACGATCTGTTTAGATTCAGATACACTTTGGCGAATTTTAAACATTATAGAGTTTTTTCTTGGAAAGAAGGCAGTTATATATTCTTTATAATGTATGACAAAAGGACATATGGCTAAATGAAGTCGTCTGGAGATGTTTATTATGCATATTCTTTGAGAAATGTTGTATGCTGTGGAATATGCCACATAAAAGCTTTATTTTGAAACCAAAAGTGGTTCGTTTGTTTTTCAAATCATATAACTATGATACAAAGTAAGAAAACCACATCTATAAGGCCTAAAATGAGATAAAAATAATGTAAAAATCAGAATTTTATTCCATTTCAATGCAGATTAAAGTTAAAATTCAAATCTATACTTTTTTTTTTGGCAAAGTTTAAGCCCCCTAGACAAAAGGCAATTGTGGATGTGCCACTGAGTTTGCATGAGACCGATCGACGGACCCACCATTTGTGGCCACTTAAACTGCCCACTTCGTCGTCGTCGTCGTCGTCGTGGGCCTTTGTGTATGCTGTTGTATGGATGGGATGGGATGGGATGGGATGGGATGGGATGGGATGGCCGGGTCCCGGGTCCGAGAGTCTGCTCTGCATTAAATGAGCATTAATTGAATTGGCAAAATTACGTTGACAAATGAAATTCGCCCCCGCCAACGCACAGCCCCAGGAGGGGGAGATGTCATAGATGATGAGGAGCCCCCTGCCGTCTACATTTGAAAATTTTCCACTGCAACATGAGTGGATCCTCCTCCGCCTCCATGGGAATTGAGTGATCCCACTCCGATATCAGATAGTCAGGTGGACGACTTGTAATAAACAAAGACACGGGCACTTTTACTCCGAATTTCAAAGCATTTATTTGTATTGAAACACTATCAGTTAAGTATACATACATAGGTCTGGTCTAGAGCACAGTTTTTCAGAAAAAGAAACTCCAAATAAAACCTCATCACAATGAACTTAATTTAAATTAAATCACACGGGGGGGAAATAATAATGAAATCGAAGAAAATCACAACTGCCAGCCGATAGATACTGCAGATACTTCTTGGAACTTGCAGGAGTCTCAAAGGAACTTACTACGGGTAGAAATAAACTCAATTTCGGTTTACAAAACTCAATTCTACCCGAATTTAACTAGAAACTAGGCTTTGTAGTAATAAAATATAAAATGAAATATGAAATATATGGATGAAACGAACAACGAAAGCTGGCCGCCAGCTACATATGCTTATGCAGGGTCATCATAGGGACATGTTTCATTTTTTTGTTTTTTTGGTGGTAAGCACATCTAGAGAAGAAGTGTGGGTTCAAAGCTATAGGAATGAAGCGCTATCTGCTTCACATAGAGAGTGTATCAATATGGTTATACATAGTTTGCTTGAGGGGATTCACTTCTCGGGAATGGGTCGCAGGGTTGCAATCTCAACAAGCTTGCTTGGCGCCACCAGGGCCGTCTCCAGTTCGGGTATATCCAGGTCCGGTATGGGATCACGCCAATAGTTAAAGTTGGAGAACTCCGCAGAGGCTTCGTCATGCTTCACCGGCGGGAACAGTTGGTCGACAATGTTCGTCATGCTGCAGTATCTGAAGAGTAGAGTAGTAAATGCTGGATGAGACTGTATGCAGGGCCTGGGGTTATGCTATGATCTGGTCACAGCCCAAGGGTATGCAAAGAGGCAAAGAGGCGCCCCGGGATATGCCACAAAACTACCTTAATCTAAACCGGGGATCTAGCTCAGAACTACTCATGCCACACGCCAATAGAAGAAAGAAAATCAAATAAAAGAAGAAATATCAGGTAGACTTTATTATTGTAGGTCAACGTGGCTTATATGTATGTATATTGCTTGTAGATTTCATCTCCTTAAAGCTAAACATAAACAACTGCTGCTGCAGAATACTTTCCAAACTTAACTGGTCCGCAAACTTGGAGTTTACGGATCTGGCACTCACAATAACATATAATAACATATATCATATAACTAGTATATAGGACACAACTCCTAACTCTGTTAGAAAACTTATCACAATTTGTTGTCATCAGCTTAAGCTAGTGCCTGGGAAGCTATGTCTGGGAAGCTATGTCTGGGAATTTGACGACCATCTGGTCGCCAGGGCCAGGTCCACCTTGTTCTTGGCGGCCGACTCAAGGTGGCGCACCCTCATGATAATGAGTTCTCCCACATCGGGTGACTGGCCGTTACTGGAGGCGTCCTCCTGTATGCCATCATCGTTGGCAAAATCATCGTCATACATCGCCTCGTCGTCGTCATCGTCGTCGTCAGAGGTGCTAACATCTTGCTCGGCGTCCACGTCGTAATCATCGCTGAACTGCAGCTCAACCTCGGACTCCTCGTCGTCGAAGACGTCCGTCCGGTAATCGAAATCGTCGTGGTTGTTTAGCAGGGGAAAGTACTCGTCGACTTCTAGCGACTGATTGATGTAGCCACTGTGTGTAAATTTGAACACCGAGAATGCTTGAATTGAATTTTTTGGCAAGCGATCGTTTTTGATTTAATTGCGATTGAGGGTGCATTTTGGGAGCAGTTCGTTCAATGATGAATACAAAGGGAAAGAGAAGTACACTCATACACAGCTTAGTTTGGAAAACACCTAGCGTTACGTAAATGAAGTTAATACGACTTTTGAGCCAATTAGCGTTGGTTTTTTTTGTTAACGTTATCGGATGTGTGGCATGAGTTCAGTAATGAGCAACACCGGAACCATTTATAAAGACTATATAGTACATGGGAGAGACACATGTGCGGATACATCTAGTCTAGGATCAAAGGAAACGCTCTACTTACGAGGACTGGAATGTTTGGGTTAGCTCGTGCTTCAGCTCCCCCTTGGCGTTAATGGTAAAGATGCGCATGATGGGTATGCCCACAGCGCGATAGGCCCACACGTCCTGCAACATGAAAGAATAGATGTTAATATCGATTTTAAAGCACCCAAAGGTTTCCAGTCACAACTCACATTAATGCGATTGCCGTAGCCGGCATAGAAGGGCTCCTTGTCGGGGAAAAGATCTCGGATGTCCGACAAACACGCGATCTTGAACTGCTCTGGCTTCTTCTCGATCACCTCGCGATGGAAGGCCGAGATCAGGGATGTGGGATTGAGCAGCAGTGGCCCGTCCGGCAGCATTACGTCGCCCTGCCGAATCGAACGCAGATACTCGCGTGTCGCCCTGCTCTGGCCAATGGCGCGGGCCGAAAGGTAAAGCAGCTTGTAGCCATTTTGTTCAATCTTCGAGAACAGCTGAGCCACGCCCAGCTGTGCCCAGTCCTTGCCCACCATGGGCAGGATATGGCCCAGTACATCCGACTTGGTGATGGTGCCATCAATGTCCGAAATGACCACCTTGTCGTTGTGCTTCCAGCGGAACAAATAACACTTGCAGCGCGTTGTTCCCTGGTAGGCGGTGGTCACGCTAAACTCGATTTCATTCATGCCCTCCTTTAGGTTTAGTTTTTTCTGTAAAAACAAAGAGAAAGGACCATCCATTTAGTAGGTTTTTATCAAGGGTTTTTTATTAGGGAACCAGAGACTTACAATGGCTGCGGAGCTCAAGCGCAGTGACTTCTTGTACCGCTCCTTGGGCTCATCGCTCTTATTGGAGGCCATGGTCAGCTCCTCGAGGTTGTCCACCAGCGCCGAAGTGTTCTCTGCATTCACCAGCGAGTCGCTCTTGCTCAGCGTTGGATCACTGATGTCCGGGGAGTTGGGTCGCGATGTTTGCGTGGCCACCGCTGCCTGATCGCCATCTTTAAAAGGAAATATTTAGAAATTAGCTTAACTTCTGCTGATAATAAAGACAACATCAACATTTACCTTTCTCATCCTTGCCCAGGGGCATGCCATGGGCATTGCCTACATGGTTAGGTGCCGCATCCTGCGAACGCCTCCAGCTCCACCAGTAGCGACGGGTCTGCCCAGAGCTGTCTGCCTGGGCAGCTGCTTCCTGCTTGTCCTCGCTGGCCAGACACTTGCCGCCCTGCGACATAAGCTGCTCAATGGCATCCTGGTCGAAGCCGAAGCCAGGAGGGTGATTAGATTAGATTCAAAAAAGAGTCGCATTAGAGTCGCAACGAGCCGCAGCAAGCGAGCAAACACAAGAGGCATGTACAGGGTACAGTACAACTTACATGGGTTAGTGGCTTCTGGAAGGTGATCATTGTCATGACAATGGGACATGCAGCCATCCAGGTGTAGTATTTGCCATTCAGCCGTACGACTAGGTTAGGCGATGAGAATATGCTGGGGCTTTTGCACACCTGAGACAGAGAGCGCAGGTGCGAATGAGGGCGTGGCATGGGAAGAGACTGATTAACAAGGCGGAATGCGGAATGCAGTGCGTGGGGGCGCAGTGAAGTGCATGGGACTCGAACACACACACTTACACACAGAACACAGCCTTATAATATATATACTTACATCCGGATAGCTGACCAGATGTCCATTAAACTCCTCCTCTGTGGGTTCTACTCCCTGTTCGGGCATTCCGCACATGGACATGGCCACAAAGTCCAAGTATCTGAAGGTAAGTCAAGGAATAAGTTATCTTCATTGATATCCTGGTGTAATAATCCCTTACTTGTTGTCTTTTTGCTGCTGCTGCTGCTGCTGTTGCTTGGCCTCGTCAAAGTCCGAGTCCAGACTCTTCTGACCCTCCTCCAGCGAGCTGGGCGAGTGCGGCAAACTAGTGCCGTTGCCACTCTCCCCATCCTCTTCTGGCGGCGAGAAGGGCTCTTTGGGTTTTTGCGATGGGAAGTAGAGGGCCGCCATTTCGGGGTCCAGACTGCCGCCATCCAAGTCGGAGAGGTAAATATCTCCAGCCTCGGCCACGCCCACCTCCTTGCGCAGACGATTGGCGCGATTGGCGCGCTTCATGAAGCTAAACATGTTGCTAAGCATCGAGTGGCGCTCCATTTGCGCCTCATTGCCCTCGGTCTTGGCCTGCTCCGGTGTTGGCAGCTCGCCCCACTTCCACGAGGCGGCGGCGCTGTCCTCGTCGACTCCGCGACGCTTATCCCGCATCGTTGTCTCAAGCTCACTGTCGCTTTGGATGGGCGTTGAGGGTCGGCCGCCGGCGGCACGACCCGATCCACTAACCACCGGGGTGGAGACCTCGGTGTCGCTGAAGAAGTGAATGTCCAGATCCAGGCGTGGATTGGTGGTTGGCGTATGGGGCAGCTCGCTCAGCGGGCTGTCATCACCGGTATGGGCGGTGAGCAGGGGAGCCGATGGTTGCTCGTCGTTGGACGAGGAGGTGTTATTGTTGTTGTTGTTGTTGTTGGTGGCACTGGAAACTTGGGCATCGCCCTCATCGATATTGGTCACACCCAGGGAGGCGGTCTCCGCCGAGGCCAGGTCACCGCCGGCGGCACTGCCCACCGAGCTGCTTGAGGAAGTTTTACGCTGGGCATTCTTCTTCATCTGCGACTTCTTGCGTCGCTTCTTAGTCTTGCCCTTGGCAGCCACCTCCTTGGTGGGTTCGCTAATGGTGACCGGTGTTAGGGTTAGGTCTGGTTTGGCTTCCTTTTCAGCCACTTGGGCTGCTGTTTCTGCCTCTGCAGCCTTGCCTTGGTTCTCCAGCACTTCCCTGCTTCTCAGCTCAGTCTCCGAGGGCTTCTTCTCGGAACCCTGGAACAACTCTTCGTGCTCGGCCCATTCCTGGCGAATCTTTTGGGTGGTGTACTCCTTAAGCTTCTCGCCCAGATTGCGACGCTCCAAAGTGTTGTCAGTGTGCCTTTATGGGGCAAAAGGAAGTGTTTTCCGGTTAGTGAAATACTTTTAGAGTGAAATTAACATGGAAAGGCTTTGGAAAGGCATTGTACCTGCGCTGCGTGTAATCCGAGACCTGGTTCTCGAACTTGCCGCCCTCGACGGCCGCTTCCTTGGGCTCCTCCTTGGAGAAGTCTATGGAGTTGCGTCGCGGCAATGGCAGTGGCAGCTGCAGCTCCTCGCTAGCGTTTCTAAAATGATTTTGCAAATGAAAACGAAATGAGTTTAAGCGGGCTAAGATTGGTCAGAAATTTCATTTACTTGTCGGCTGCCACTCCACTGATGTCCTCCATGGTGTCATTGCCCTTGTCCCGCGACTGCAGGAAGCTGTTGGGTATGGGTGAGGTGGCCAGGTTAGCGGGCAGCTCCTCATCCTCATCCTCTAGGCATTCCTCCACAAAAAAGGCCTCGCCGGAGTCACCCAGCTTCATCTGTATGTCAACGGGTGCGCCATTGATTTCAATATCCACCTGAAATTGGAAGAGGAAATTTAATTAATGTGTTTTTCCAGGGAAATATGTATTTTTTGAACAACCGGAAGTTGGTTTGAACAAGAGGAAAAATTTTATATTTCCTTAAACCGAAATGTTTGACGGAAACACTGGCACTTATTATTTATGGTTACATAAAATATGTATTATAACAAATTCATATTTAAAATCTTGGAAATTTATATAGAACTCTTGAAATAGGTATAAAATATTGTATAAAAGATTGTTATTATTATTATTATTACATAAAATATGTATTATAATAAATTCATAATTAAAACCTTGGAAATTTATATAGAACTCTTGAAATAGGAATAAAATATTGCATAAAAGATTGTTATTATTATTATTATTACATAAAATGTGTATTATAATAAATTCATATTTAAACTCTTGGAAATCTATGTAGAATTCTTGTAATCTGTAAAATCTATAATATATTCTTTCACATCCCAAAAATTAAGTAATTTCCACAAGATTTTCCTTTCAATTCTATGATATTTCATCTTTAAATCTTCACCCATTTCTGCAACTTCCATTTATTCTCATTTTAAGGAACCTTCCTTCTCAACTTACCACCTTCTCCCTGCTCCTCAGCACTCCCAGCTTGCCAAAGCGGACATGGAAGGGTGAGCACTGAAACTCTCCATCCCTCTGCTCCACCACTATTACATCAATGGCTCCGGTGAGCGTGGCCGCATTGATCTCATTGTAAAAGTCGCGGAAATTGCTAAACACTCGTGCCAGGCTGTTCATCTTTGGTGATACTCCTCCTCCTCGACCTGTCTCCTTGCCGGCAAAGTGTGGCTCTCCTGGGACAGCCTTGGGACTTTAATCTTTTTTTTTTGTTCTAATCGCAAAGTTCCGACTCTTTGTGTGGTTTCGTCCGCGGTATGCGGTTATATGGCGGTCATGTTTATGGTTCAGGCAGGCGGTCAAATGCGCCGCTTATTATTGGTAAAAGGAATCGATTCTACCACGTTCTCCGGGCAATACTTTGGACCCGCTTCGTTCTCGTCGTCGTCGTCGTCGTGGTCGGCGATACGGCAACTGTAAAAGGTAGAGAGGAAACGGCATGAGTAATTTGTATAGGCCATAAAGCACTTTGGCTCTGACATCTATGTGTTTTTTGTTTTTTTTTTCGGCTTGGCAACGCCAAGTGTTTGCGGAAAATAGACAAATTGCATCAGAGGCATCCGCATCCTGTGCTTGGAAGCCCCATCGCTGCTGCTGCTGCTGCCTGCATTCGTTTATTTTTAACCTTTTCGTTCCGAGCTCTTTGTGCTCAAAGTCAAGGTGAGAGCATATAGTGTCTTCTTTGCCCGGTGACAAAGCCTCGGAGCGAGGTGAGGAGCTGGGCAACATCTCGCAGCAACATCAATGTCAACAGAATAACAGCAACACACAAATGTTGCCAAGCGGCGGACGTGACGTCGGTGAATGAAAATTATAAACAAAGCAGCTACCAAGCTGCCTGTGTATACTGTATATATTTTACAGATCGGGTCAGAGGCATAGCGAATTGTATTAACATGAAAAATACCTATTGAAAGGGGGAATATCTGTAAGGGAAGTCAAGGTATAGAATAGAAGATTATGAAATGATTTCTTGTATAGATCAAGGGTTGTTAGAATCCCAAAACTTTAGTAAACTTCTTCATCAGTTTTGGTTGTAAATATTTCTTTAATTTATTAACCGCAATTGTGAATCTACAAATTCAATAAGAATTTGTTTAAATTACCCTTCAGGCGGTTAAGTTTATTTACCACAAGTTCAGGGCAAGATTAAAACCTGGTATAAAGCACTCTTAACTCTTATCTGGGATAAAAACTATTTACGAGTGTCAGGGTGATAAATCCCCATTGAATGTTGCTTATCAACCACGACTATGGGTTACTATCGATACCAGTGGCGTGTTCTACCGTTCGGGAATGATAAAACACGAATAAATAAAACCCACTGTTTGAGTCTGGAATTAATCGTGTGTTCCCCCAAAGACATCACGCGATATCGAGTGTTCAGTGTGCTTTTTACACACACACTTTGACGGATAAACAAGTTCGTTAATAAATAGTGAATAGCCGCCACAGAGTTCAATGTCCAACATTGCACAATAATTAAGCGATTTTAATGAACAATTATGGCTAGATTTTTGACTTTTGGCAGTGGGGCCAACGGTCGTCGATATCTGTACTGCCTATGTACATCGATCCATACTCGACAATCTTGACCAGATTATTTGTATTTTATTTGCACTAACTGGAATTTGAAAATATTTTGGAGATAAGGCTCTAGCAAAGGCAGACAACAAAGAACCTATAAATTTGGGTGCTTATTTGAATAATCTTCAATAAAAAATCATATAAAAAAGTGTGAAAAATAGATATTTTGGGTATTATTGTTGTAATATTCGAATTATTTAATTTAAACCCAGTTTTCTTTGGTTTAAACTTAGTTCTTGTTAAATCAATAACAATATAGTTGTTATTTTTTCCTTACCTAATAAATAGACTTCATTCACTTTCAAAATACTTTTAATCTTATCAAACTACTTCAGAATTTATAGTGAAAACTAGAATTTCCCTATCTTTAAGTTTCCTCTTTAAAACAAATTGTTATTGTGTTAAAAAATAACATCTTGATATGCGGCTGATAACAAATATTTTGATAAACAAAAATACCAAGCGTATGAGTAATTTTTTTGGATGCAGAAAGGGATTATCCAACAAAACGGAGATTTCTGGGATATGTAATTTATTTAGCAAGCCATAAAGACTAAAATTTTTCCTCCCAGTGTAGCAAAGGATGAGGGGCACCTAAGATCGGTGGTCCCTACCATTAATACACACGCACACACACAATCCCCACAACCCCGAAACACTGCCAGACATCACGCCATCTGTCACGCGTTGCCGCCCCGCTTCACTTTCACCTGCGAAGCTGCGGGCAAAGAAAAGCGCGAATTGTGGAGCGGCGGCGACGACAGCGAAAAAAATAACATACGATGGAAACGCGTGGAAATCAGGCGATTACGATGGCCAAAGCTGACTTGTTGTTTGTAACAAAGAAACCCCAGAATGGGGCCAACTTCAGGAGCTATAATATCCAGACAAAGACACAAAGGAGACTCGGGTTTCACCACACACAAACTGAAGTCAAGATAAGCTGTTGGACACCACCACAACAAAAGATTTCACTGCAAACTTTGAGCCCCCAAAGTGAACCAAATCAAATCAAAAAATATAATATTAAATCAAGGCAGATTGGCTCAATTTCGCGACGAGTTTTAGGGGCTATAATGCATGGTTTTAATGGGTCTGGTTGGCGGGGGCTGTTTGCCGATTTGTGTTGAGTCACGATCAAAGTCCAGACAAACGCGAGAGCAAAAAAAAAAAAGAATGTGTCGAACAAACAAACAAACACGGGCACAAAGTCTAACCAAAGATCTTGCCAAGAAATACGTCTGCAGACGACGTTCTCGACCGATCTCGGGGTATCTCTAGTATAATGGAAATTTTGAATAAGTTCTTGGGTTCTGTTTTTGGGTATATAAACGTTAATCGCAATCCACTACCTGGCACAAATATTATATACGCTGTCCTTGAGGGAAAACACTAGCGAAACTGCAATGCGCGCGCGATTCACTCTGTTTCCTTAGCACTTGACTTGACTTTGACTCTGTTTCCTTCGTTTCACAATATTATTAAAGAGTTCTTCTAGTGTTTCTTTAGTCTTTATTTTTTTTAGTTTCTTGGGATCTCCCGATTCTTCCGTTCACTTGTTTCTCGGACGAGTTCTCTTTGAAGACTGAGCGTTGGGGAACGCTTGGGCTAATCGAATTAGGCACCTGCCTGAGTGCGAGTGGGAGAGCCACACAGCCCCAACACACAGACACAGAAGACCAGAGAGACAGAGAGAGAGCGAGAGAGAGAGATTAGCAGAGCGCCAAAAAGCTTGCAACAACAACAAAACCTGTAAAACCGGAAAGTCATGTAACTTTGTTGCCATGGCAAAACACAATGGTGAGTGTGTGTGTGTGTTGCACTAGCAGCAGCTGCCCCATTCACTCTCCCTCTTCTATGCTCTCTCGCTGTTCCCCATTCTCCCCATCTCGCCATCTCACTCTCTTTTGGCGAGTCTTAATAACTGTGCTTATCAGCTGGCTTGCCCCACAGCAGCTGTTTATGCGCAATCGAAAGCTCTCTTTGCATGTAATAAATAAGTTAATGGCGTGAGTATGTATGTGCGATCTGATCAGAACCCAAAGATCGCGTCATGGTGGTGCGATTCTACGTCACTGGAGATGATAATTCTTCTGCTTCTTCTGCTTGCTGAATACAGGAAGTCTACGCATGAGTCCTTGGCCAAAAATGTATAGGCGAATCTCGAAGAAGAGTCATAAAAACGCGACCAGATATTTAGAGGCAGCGCGCAAACAACTCGTCACAGCCCCAGGCGATGGAATATTTTCAAAATGCCATTCAAATTGGCAATGGGTGCCAACAAAAGATAACAACCGCCTACGAGCTAACCTGGCAGTTTGTACTTATGAATCAAATAGAAAATAGGACAGGAAACTACGTAAACTTGGGGATAGAGAAGTCTGAATACTCTTTGGGAATTGCCTCTAGAACTGTTTTTCTTTTATGATAATTCGGTTGTTTCTACAGGAGGTCAAGGATTGTCTTTATAATATTTTTTACTGTGGATTCTTTATATTAAAAAATAAAGTTATGATTACTTGAAATAATAAAAGATATAAAGATTGGGTTTCTACAATGACATTTAAAGTATCTGCAAAGGAAATAAGACTATGTTTAGGGTTTCTACCATATAGATACCAATTTAAAAGAGAAACTTCTTTAGGAAAGATGTCTAAAGATCGACAAACGAGAAGAGCATTTCTAGATCGGCTTGATTTTAAACCTTAGATACAAATTATAATACCCGTTTGTCTTGGTAACTCATAAGCAAATAAACAAACTTACCAACTTAACAAATAAATACAAAAATAAAAACATATAAACACAAATAATATTCGTTTTAAATAATTTAAATGTATTTGTATTGTTTAAATGATAATAAAACTAAAGAAATACAATTATACGTATGTACATCGAACAAATTGTACCAAAATATATATATATATAGTATGGATGCCTCACCATCATCATCATCATCATCATCAACACTACCTCCTCTCCTATTCCTCTGAACAAATATAATAATAAATATGTAGATTGCCGTGCGGGCAATATACGAACAACTAAATAATTGGCAAAGGCAGGCGACATATGTATAGGCTCAAATATGGGAAACATGATAGCACGATGTGTGATTATAGATATAACTAGGCTCTAAAACAAGTAGACAATAGGTGATAGACATTACTATAAAACAGTCCACATTTCTGGGCGCTTTATTAGACGCCAATAGACAGGCTAAGTAAAAGTATCCGAGTCCGAAACTCTGGGCAAAGACGGGGCGGGATAGTGATCGCCTGTTACTTGGGACTTTGGATCGTGGACTTGCGCCGGGCATCCGTTATGGCACCCCACAGCTCGATGATAAAGTCATCCGTAAAGCCGAAGGACTCCAGGTCCGAGTTGTCGATGGCCTCGGCAAAGTCCATTGAATTGGACTTTTGGTCGCCCAAATCCCAGATCTGCGACGCCAGTTCCGTGTCGTTGATACCCATAAAGGATTCCAGCAGGTTGTTGATGGCCTCTATACCGGCCACGGTCGCCTCATCGAACTGCGGTTCGATCTGGGCATTGCCGTTGGCCTTGAACCGCAGCGTCTCCTTGCCACTGCCGTAGTTCCGTCCTCCTGGCATGCCGCTGCCGGAGGCCCTTGACCCGCTACGCGGTCCAATGCCCTGGAAGCCGCTCCTTACTGGCTCCACCAGTCGCAGGGTGAATGTCTCGCCGGTGGGTATGTCCTTGAGCATGCGTGCCACTTCAAAGTGTCGCTTTCCCACCATATTTTGGCCATTGAGCTTCTCGATGTGATCGCCCACGCAGATGTGTTCGATGCGATCGATGATCGAATCCTCCTTGATCCTCTTGATGAAGGCATAGCCGGCCCCATTGTCCGTGATCGTCAGGCCGAGGGCGTCCTGCGACTTTACAATCTCGATCTCCTTGGGCCGACCCTTGCGATGGGCGAAGATGAAGTCATCCAGGCCAATCTGGCCGCCCAGAAGGCGTGCCATATCCACCTTGTGCGAGTTGAGGGTGCAGAAGAGAATGTCCTTCTCCGATATATCGAAGCACTCGGCAATCTTCTGGTACAACTCGCGCACGCTGGAGAAATCATGGATGAGGCCGGTGGGACTGCCATGGGCCAGCTGGCAGTGGAATACCAGCGGTGGCTTTGACTTGTCCGCAACGTTGTTATTATTATTGCTAATGTGGGGACCCTGGGAGGAACCGGAATTCATGCGGGCACCCAACTGTGTGGGAGCTCCGTCCGCCGTGGTTCCCTGTTTGGGAGATTTCCTCGCGAAGAGCGGCATATTGGCGATGGCAGCTTGCTTAAATCCTTTTTTCTGGCAGAGCAGATGCTCTTTAGATGTGGAACATGAAGGGATGGCCGGTTACCTTGCTATTGATGCTGATCCTGATCTGTGTGCGTAGAAGAAATGGGTTGTTCTTGCGATTAGGCGGCACAAAACACGTTGTAGTTAGGCGTTGCGTTTAGTAAATGAGGTTGCAGAGTTCTTGTTTGGTTTTAGTTAGTGAGTGTGAGTTAGTTTTAGTGGCGATTAATCATCATGGAGTGTGTGTGTGTATCATGGAGCGTAGTGTGCATGGAGTTAACACTGTAAAGTACAACCCACAACCATTTCTACGGGTTTATCTAATCGTTTTCTGTCCGTGTTCAAATCGGTCGTAAATTGCCAACAGGAAGGGGAAATACCAAGGCCAAATTCAGTTGAATTCGATGAATCAGAGATCGATCTAGCAAGATATTTGATCGGATTAGCACGGCACGATCTCGCCAACACACTGATTACACCTTATCACCGGTCTTTGTATTATTTTAAGACGCCAGCACTTGGATTGGTACGAATATTGAGGCTCTTTGAGGTTAGGTTCTAGCCTTTTGTTGATAGTTTTTACTGATATCTTAGCACCTTTTGATAACTCTCACTACTACACCAAATATTTAATTTTAGTTAAGCGTATCGATTGATTATTACCCCACTAATTAGGCAAGCAAAACATTGAGGAGCCGCGGAAAAGCACATTGAATTCCAACCAATTTTTGTCACACTGAGCTGGCTGCTTTTCCCTACTTTTCCCCAGGTTTCTGTTGCTGCTGCTGCTGGTAGCGATAAGATTTACTTTCCGCCTGATAAGACAACCGCCGCGCAAGATAAGAGCCAAGATACGGGCGGAGGGTTCGCGCAGTTTCCGCTCCCCGTTTCGAGCGTGCGTCCGGAGTAGTCCGTCAAAGTGAACTGAAGCCATCGGCCGAAGGTGGCCACTCGATGGCCTAGCTGTGGGTTGTTTTCCCCCACTTTTCCCCTTCCCATTACGAATGTCTGCATTTCCGCTGGAGTTCATGAACCTCTGAGGCAACTTACTTGATGGAAATGACGCTGCCGCTGGGCACTTGAATTGATTCTAAGGACTTGCATTTACTAAGTATAATTTTGAATTTTCCAAAAGTACAGACTTGAAATAAATGAGGATCTGGTTCCCAAAGAGCGAGGTGAAGTTACAGGCCTGCTGAGATTTTAAATTTTGGAAATTTATAGGCTTACTAAGTGGGATTTTTCTGAATATTTGTTTTGCTTAAAGACTTGAGTAAGAAATCGATAAAGTAATTGGTTTTAACATTTTATATTCTCTATTCTTATATATTTATTAAATAATTAGAATTTCTCAGTAAAGAAAATAAAGTTTTCCAGCTTCTTTTATAACTTTAACTCTCTATCCCGACAATTTCTAAACATTTCCAGCTTGCTGAAGGGAATCTTAAAAGGGGATCTATAAGATCTCATGTTCAATTATCATTAATTCGAAAAGAGGGGCGTGTATTTCATTTGTTGCTTTTTTACTTTCTGGACATGACCATAACTGGTTCTGTCAGCTTTAATTGAAAACAAGTTACATCCAAAAATCGAAGCAAACAACATGAGACGAGCCCCTTCATTCACATGTATGTATCTCCATCCATACCTACACATATATTCCTTTATATATGAATGCGGCTTCTATAATGTAATATATTCAGAGTGTCAGAACAGGCAAAACAACGCGAGTGGATAGATAATGCCGCTAGTCACATCAAGGTCGAAATAGTTGAGAGCGCGTGTGTCGCTCGCGCTTTAACCGACCAAGAATAGTCGTTTATATGCGAAAAACACATATGTATATGTGCAAACCTATAGCTTGACATACATCGGTAAATACTACAAGTATTATATGGCACTCTATATGGCACCGTCCGTCCAAGCGAACTACGCAGTTTAGGTGGAGCATAAAAATGAATGCGGCCCCCTCCCAAAAAGGCGGAAGCCGGCTGAGGGCAGGCCCCCTCACGAAAACCGGCGCGATCAATGATCTTGTCTTGCCAACCGGCAGAGCAGAGAGCCAAAAAAGAGACGGACATTATGGCCAACTGGTGTCGTAAATTATGAGAGATCCCCAGGGTCATTAGTTGGAGAGCAAAGCGGTTGTCATCTCAGCTTTTTCTCCGTTGAATGATCTTCTTTTTATGCAAATATTTGATGGGGAGGAAAACATAAGGCGTTGAGTTTAATTAGGGCTTTTTTTTTAATATAAT
The DNA here is from genome assembly GCA_008042515.1 of Drosophila truncata. Classification (NCBI taxonomy): domain Eukaryota; kingdom Metazoa; phylum Arthropoda; class Insecta; order Diptera; family Drosophilidae; genus Drosophila; species Drosophila truncata. Next base: position 113,873 of record VNJQ01000555.1, on the reverse strand, counting down.
ATAGCATTTTAAATTGCTCAGTTATGGAGTAAAAAATCATTTAATGTGTTTTATGGAAATAAAACACCAACAAAGCAATTAATTAAACATCTTTTTATGACTTTATTTATATAAAAAAAATGTACTTAAAGAATTCAGTAAATGTGGAAAGGTTTCATAGTTTTTAATAAAAAGAAAGCCAAGGCTAAGACATTAAAAAGTAAAAGTAACTCGTTGAGATATTAATCTAAATTTTTATTAGTAATTATTTAGCTTGTTTTTATGATTTCTTCTACCGCCCCACAGAATGACTAACACTTTACCCGATCAGAGAGCGGGTTTATCATAGATATAGAGCAAAAACCTATAGATATGAGCTGCTAAAGCTGTTTGTCCGATCTTTAATTGCTGCTTGGATAAGACGTAAACAAATTTGCTTCCGCGTTGCCCGCTGGTGGGGAGCTCTGTTGATTCTATTTGTATTTTTTTTTTTGTTATTCCTTAACTTGTTTACTTGGCTGCCATTGGTCGCCAGCGGTGGGCTCGACGCTGGGTGTTGTTGTGGATGTGGGAGATGGATATGTAAAAAAACTTTAATTTGCTGTAAACAACAACAGGCGGCACATGGCCATTGTCGAATTACAGAATGTGCACTTAAAAATAACAACTAAGCTTTGCGATAGCAATTTGTAAACAACAATATGTACGTGCGACGTTGGTCTGTTTACACCAAAGGGATCGGGGATCGGGAATAGATATCTACTAGTGCATTGTGTGTACTTAATTTTTGATCAAAATATTATTAAAATAAACTTTTGTGGGCTTTACTCCTCACCTAAGTTTGTTTAATAATTAAGCTTTGGCTTTTAATTACTCCACTTGGGAGCTGGCGTCTGTGCCTAATTAATGACTTGTTTTTCACTCAATCGACTTACAGAAAGAAAAAAACAAAGCAATATAGAAACACACATACGTGACCAAAGCACTACACCATCGCACAATCGACACGCGCTTGGGGAATTGGATAGCGACGCTATATTGGGGTCGCCAAGTTCTTAACTTCTGCCTTGCATACCCCTCCTCAAAGGGGATATTATGGTACTCGATCAATCAACAAGGTGATATGTTTAACATATCACAAATGAATTGGAAAATTTTTATAAAAGGTTCTTCGTTTTAAGAACCCAAATCTTTTTCTTGAATATGATATTTGCAAAGTCTTATTTTTAAGATATTTAAATGAAACTTGGTATACAGTTTTATAATACTATATATTATAATATAGCCAAGTTTGGGATCATTGTCTCAATGTTAAGACATAATAACTATAGCTTAACATTCATGAATAAATATGATATGATAAAAAGTTGCTAGCGTTTTTATTTATTTTGGCATCTAGCAGATATAGTTAAGACTATACAAAATTATAAAAATATAGAACATATTCATAGAATATTTTTCCTGACTCTCTTTTATTATTTTTCCGAGAGGCCACATGTGATAGTAAGAAACAAATCAAGGTTACTGAATTTTCCATTACGCTTTTATTCCCATTGCATCAATCAACTATCGCAATTTCCCAGCTGCAATCTGCGTAGCTTTCCGATTATTCCCTATCATTGGATCTTATGAAACCCAGAATTGCGTAGGCTGTCAAACACATTTACTTTGTGTTTTTTAGTTGTGCAATTTTGTTTACTATGTTTACGGTCATATTGTTTATAGTTAATGACTTTACAAGGCAGGTCTGACTAACAGGTGGGGTGATCCGTAATTTAAATACATTATTCATGGCACTGTGTGGGGCAAAATGTACTTTGCTTGCCTTTCGCTCGATAATATTGGGTAACGCCAGGTGACAGATACCTTTGAGTTCCAACTAACATCCCCAAAAAATTCTGATTCGAATTGCTGGGAAACCTTGGAAACCCAAAGGTTGCTATTGTTTTTCAAACACAAGTTTCTAATATCAACAAAGACACGCGAAGCCAATGACAAAAACAATAACTAAAACCCTGAAGAGATCCGAGAAGAGGTGAGCTAGTTTAAGAGAAAAACTAAGAGATCGGGATTATGGATTTAAGAGAGTGAAAAAGCTTGCTGAAAAGCTCTAAAAAATGTTTAGGAAACAGGTTCTGCTCTCTCGACGGAGAGGGAATATCGCTTTTCGTTGACTAGGTCAATTTTTTCAACCGAATGCTAAAATCATCCGGCAAATGGGGAGACTCCAGCGAATTCCGCCTGATCTTTTGCTAACGGTGAAACTTAATTCGAAAAGTCAACAAAATTTGTTTCTGGGCAAAAGGCAACGAAGACAAAAACTGAAAACTAAGCTGGCAGCGCAGCTAATGGAAATGTGAAAATCGAACACAGGGGAAAATAAGATGGGAATAAGACTTATTATATAAAAAATATCATGAAAATATCCTTTTTACTAACGGAATAATTTTTTTGTTAGAAAAACCATGAAATAATTGTATAAATATATAAAAAATACTTTAAGGTATAATTTTATTCCTATTAAAATTATGAGATGAATATATAAAGTTTTATCATAATTTTCCCTTATATAATGGAGCCATAAACTCATACAATTTGTTCATAGAACTACTTTTCTGACATAAAAGATGTATTTATTTAAAATAATAAAGATTTTTAAATCCAAGAAGATACTTTTTTCAGAAAATATTTAAGATCTTGTATTTAAGAGATAAATATATAAAAATATTCTAAAATCTGTAAATGTTTATCAAGAATTTATTAGTTTTTGAATCTTTACAATCTCTTAAGCTTAATTTAACATTGCAAACTCATCAAAAACATTTTCCACTACATATTTTTGACTAACCTAACCAGGAGACCTATTTTACGCAATTCATTATCATCTTCCATGGATATTTTCTTCTCTGTGCTTTGTGACTGCTAATGCCTAAATAAACAGAGATGCTGAGCGCTTATTTACTAACAAACAAAAGTATCAGTTGTCATGGGGAAGCGTATTTGCAAAAAACAAATAAATATCAATTTGTCTACTCGGAATACGTATGAACGTCGTAGGTTCCCCACGATGATTCAGTTCAGATCTCAAGTGCTTCAAATGTCAAGCTGCTTGAGATAATACGTATTATTTTTATGCAGCGTTTTTTGCCTCATTTTCCAATCACGTTTTTCTGTGGTTCCCTGCTTCTACTTTTCCCCTACATTATTCATATTTTTGCTGACATTTTGCATTTGTTATGGACGCTTTTTGGCCTGCTTTTTTGTATAAACGTACGGAGTCCCTGTATGTAAAGTCGTTGCTCTGCGATCAGGTGCATTGAACTCCATATAGTTCGTGGAGGAAATGCTCAACCCTGGCTGGAAAATATATCGTATCGAATGGCCCTTTATGGAGCATACGATAGGAAGCAGTAATGTGGAGCACTCACAACACCGCCAGCCACCGACATTAGGGTCTAGTTAGCATAATGCATACACACACCACACTTCAGAGGGGCGGCACACACCGAAATAACAATGAACACCACACGCAGAGCAACACACTCACAGTTTTCGTTGGGGAAAGGAAAACATTTCGAGGGCAGTTTTCAAAAAAACATTTAACCGTTTCACCTGGCTGAACCCCGAGCACGAAAAAGCAAATTAAGCAAACGAATTAAAGCCAAAACCCCCGTGGCAAAGTTTGTTTTGGGCCAAGTTTACGCAGTCCCGCAAAATAAACCCAGATCTGAATTTTATCTCAGTTTGTAACATTTCACTGAAAATGGTAATTTGAAGGTTGTATAGTTTTTTTCTTTATTTCGGGGCTATTTTAGCAGTTTACAAATTAATGATGAGATCTAAAGGGGAAATTGAAGAAAAACTACAGGAAAATGCTTTCAGATTCGAGATAAGCTTTTTTGTTAATTAATAAAAATGTATCACTATAAAAAGAAATAAAATATTTGTTGTATTTAAAATTCCTAAATAAGAAAAATGAGCAAAAACTGCCTTTTGGTTCAGTTTTGCAAACTAACACAGCTTTAAGTCATTATAAAGCATACCAAAATAACAAATATTTATGAATATATAAGTAATACTTAGTTATATCTTCAAATTCTTACTTTCAAGCTTTTTTTTTCATAATAAAAATGTGCAATTATAAGTCTTCTTCCCCTCTTTCGCCATTCCCTATATGAAAGACATGAAACTGCTAGGGAAATCGATATAATTAAGTCAGAAAATGAGAGCATTATGTAAATGCCGACTCATCTGCGCCAATTCCAAGTACTTCCATCGCATACTGATTGGAAAAACGTTAGTGCAATGATAGTGCACTTCATGTTATGCTTTATGCCTGTGAGTGAGCATAAAAATCGCAAAGTGCGGCCATAAAAAAGCACAGTTAAACTGATTGGCGACTCACTGGTTGTTGGCATGACGGATAAATGGCCTGGCAACCCTGCTGCCGAGATAGATCTGCGCGTTCCAACAATGGAGCTGATTCTTCTTCTGCTGCTGCTGCCTCCCCCTGAACACCTCATACCCAGCTCCGCTCCAGCTTTTCATAAAGCGCCCCGGCGTATTGAAATGTCACGCAAGCAATTTACATAAATGGAGTTGCTTCCGCTTGGAGAGAAGAGAGTGGAGAGCGCAGAACAATGCATTGGGGAAAAGTATCTGCGTATTTGTATCTGTATCTCTATCTGTACCGGCGTATCTGAGCGCTGAACACGTACGAAAACAACTGTTAGCAAGTGGCGAATGGTCGACCAAAAGGCAACAGCCGATAGCGAACAGAGCGGAAGCAGACGAAGGAATCGAATCGATCAAACAATTTCCGAGCTCGTCTGCCGAAATTACACAGAGAGAAAAACAGGACAAAGAAGTTATTTAAAATAACAAATATATTATTAAATATATATAAATATAAATCGTTTTTAGTATTTAAAATCAAGTTTCTTTCTTTTTTAAATAACCTAACACATTAAATTTCTATTTAAAATCCCAAATAAATGTTATTAATCATTTCTCAGCGTGTATAACCTCTTAGTTTGTAGCCATCTTCATGGATTTCCCACTGACCAACTTCACGGTTAGTTAACACCTTAATTTGCCTACAAATTGCTCAAGTTTTGAATTTCTTTGGTCATGGTTGCGTCTCTATCGCAAGCTGAGAATTTAGTTGGCTTGAGAGAAAAACGGGAAACTTATAAAAAAAAGGAAAACTAGAAAACGGAAAAACGGAAAAACTCAATGCGTAGACAAAGACGCACGTGCTGGCCACATTAACACCAGAGTTTTGTAAGAGGGAAAACGGAGGCACTGATGATGAGTGGTAATAATTATTTCGATGTGCGTGCTGGCTGCGAAAATGAAAAGGTGCTTTTATTTATGTATTTTTTACTGCAAAATATTTTGTAATGTTTATGTGCTGGAAACTCACAGTTCGGCCGTGAAATTTGTTGGCGAAAAGGAAAGGCGTGTGCTTTTGCACCCTGCGACGACGCAAAGAAAAGCCGGCACACCAAAAAAAAAAGTCTGACAAATTTGGGAGACCTAACCTCAACACGAACAACGAGGAAAATGAAATGGAAATGAAAATGGCAGACGGCTTGAGGCAGGCAATGGCCATAAAAACATGGTCTGTGTTTTTGTATTTTCTCGGGGTGGGTTTTTCGGTGTATGAAATCATTTCCGCTTAAGCTTGCTTTTCCCTCTGACATAAGTGGGTGTGGTGCCCCGAACGGAACACTTGTCGTGTCATGAAATTAATAATTAACCCAACCAGCCAGCAGCAGCTGCTAAAAATCAATATAATTGCAACTCTTTAGAGACTTATTGAATTTATTATTGTTTATTTAGGGTTTGATTACCAAGAAATATTGTTTACTAATAAGAATTTGCATTAAAATCTATTTGATAGTTGGACTACACCCATTTATCGATTTAGTTTTTGACTTTTTGCTGTTGTTTATTAGAAAATACTTCTTTACTGATCAAAAATTAAGATAAAACCTCTTTTTACTAAGCAAAAAGACATAATTCGCCTTGATTATAGCTTTTTATTAACTCTTTTTCTATGCTTTTGGTTCTTTAAGCTAAGATCTTTTTATATTTTATAGAAATTTACTTATTTTCTTAATAAAAATCAATAATATCTTTCGTTTTATCAAATCCCTTATTTTTGACAGATTTCCTGCCTGTTGCCAGGCGCCTCCTTGACTGTCGGCCATTTTCAACCCCCCTTGAAAACCACGATGACTAAGAACGATTTCGCTTTCCTTGCCAATGCATAGACAAATAGAAAATATATGGGAAAACGCGTGCCGACACCTTTCACTTTATTTGTTGTCGATATCTGTGTGTTAGGCAAATGAATGGGGGGATAATGATAATGACTGAATGAATGCCAAAAGATGCTCCGCGATGCAAACAATAAACCGAAAGATAAATACCATGTATGTAGATATGTATAGCAGACACCACACCACTACCACCACAAGCACCAAAGGGAGACGGAAGATAGCCGAGACCACAGATCAGATCGAACATACACACACACAGAAATTAAAAAATTAATTGAAAGTTGGCAGGCTTTTACGCACCTGTTTTTCGGCCAAGCTGCTGCACTTGCATATATCAATTTGCACTGTAATTGCACGGCCCCGGTTTAAGGTTTCCAGTTGACTTTGAGGAGGAAAGCGCCGCTAATGAGCGAGGAAAGCGGACTTTTTCGTACCGGACCAGTTGTTGTTGTTGTTGCTGTTGATTTTGTTGCTTTTGTTGTTGTTGTCGTCGCCTCACACACTCGAAACAATTTGTTCTTCTTTTTTTCTTCCCCCAACACGTTATTGAATCTTTTCACAGTGAACTAACTGGTTTTCAGTGCTCCGCTCGCCAAATACACACACATTAACCACTTTTTCCAGGGTTCTCTTTCCTTCTTTCTTTTTATTGCTACTAAAATTTTCGGTGAATTTATCTCCCGGTTTAAGCGCCTTGGCTCTTCGAATTGAATTCGGGTTTTGGGCCAGGCCGACGCCGCACAATTTACTAATTAAGCTAGGCGTGTTTTTAAACTAATCCCCGCGTGATTTTCGCCGATTTGCACTCGGGGCTTTGCTCGAAAAAAAATCAGACTTCGTCACTGGAGAAATGGAAAACAACTACAACAATTTGAGCGGGGAAGCAGCTGATTTTAGATTAGAGTGGGGCTTTTGATACTATTCAAAAAATTCATTAATAATTATTGTGGTATTTTTAAAAACATTTTTTATATTCCCTGTTGGTCACACTAATTTTTGAATTTTACCTAAGAATAACAGTGTTTACTGTTACTGAGAGAGTTAACAGCGTTTTCCTTGTGGAATGTAACAGAAGAGAAAAATTATTCGTTTTTAACAGCGTTTTGCTTATGGAATGTAACAGAAGAGGGGAATTATTCGTTTTAATTGTACAGAAGAGAGGATGAGATGCCGCGTACCTTAGCTATGTAGCTATTACATATTTTCCTAGATATTTTAAATTATTAGGTTTATAAATAAAATCTGGCCTTATTACTTTTTTATATTAATTTAAAAAATAATAATAACAACTATCTGTTGTAGCATGTTTTTTAGCATCTATTTTTTATATTTAGCCCCTTTTAGCTTATTTTTTGACAAAAGCTGGCTTATATTAGAGTTCATAACCTGGCAACACTGGGAAGCAACTCATTTTAGAATAGAGGTGGAACATCGGCGATGGTTATAACGATACTATCGAAGTTGAAATGCAATACATCGGTATGGATTTCAAACATCGGTATTTTCAAGAAAGGTGTTTTTTTTAATAAACACGCGGGCACACTTTCCGAAAATAATAACAATATAAACAAATTCGAAAAAAATTAAATAAAATGTGCCAGATGAGGCGCTGAAAATGCGGTTGCGCCGCCGCTGGCCGCGAAGGATGAGGCGCGCCATCGAGCAGCTGAAAATGCAGTCACGCAGGAAGCTGCGTATGCTAATAGGTATCTTATGCTTAAAATCTTACCAACAACAATAGATTTGTAATGTTTATTAATTTTTAGGAGCAGTAGGACTCTGCCTGACCCTTTGGTTGGTTGGAAGCTACCTCTTTGCTTCAGAAAGTGCCAAAACCGGCGAGTCTGGCAGCTCCTGCAGCCCCATAGATGCGGTGTACACCTGGGTCAATGGCTCGGATCCCAGCTTTATTGAAGCCATCCTGCGATTCGATCCCAAATATGACCCATCGCGCTTCGACGATAAGAACGAGCTGCGCTACTCCCTGAGATCGCTGGAGAAGCACGCCAGCTGGATCAGGCATGTCTACATAGTCACCAATGGCCAGATTCCCAACTGGCTGGATCTTAGCTACGAGAGAGTCACAGTGGTGCCGCACGAATTGCTGGCGCCCGATCCCTTGCAGCTTCCCACGTTCTCTAGCTCGGCCATTGAGACCTTCCTGCATCGCATACCGAGGCTCTCGAAGAGGTTTCTCTACCTCAACGACGACATTTTTCTGGGCGCACCGCTGTATCCGGAGGATTTGTATACAGAGGCGGAGGGAGTGCGTGTGTACCAGGCCTGGATGGTGCCCGATTGCGCCCTGGACTGCCCCTGGACGTACATCGGGGACGGAGCCTGCGATCGGCACTGCAACATCGATGCCTGCCAGTTTGACGGCGGAGATTGCAGCGAAACAGGGCCAGCGGATGGCTCACACATTTTTCCGCAGAGCCAGGAGACGCATGAGGTTGTGGCACCGACTCCGGTTCACCGCTTTCCGCACATGGGATTGCAGAAGCTGTTTAAGAAAAGCTCTGCTAACTTTAAGGATGTCATGCGTCACCGGAATGTGTCCACGCTACTCGAGCTTCGCCGCATTGTAGAGCGCTTTAACAAGGACAAGCTTATGTCTCTGAATCCTGAAATGGATGGGAGCAGCACAGGGCCGCCGACCACGCAACGCCACGTAATGCACAAGGAAGACTTTAAATCCTCCACAGATATTTACTCTCACTCGCTGATTGCCACCAATATGCTGCTTAATAAAGCCTATGGATTCAAGGCTCGTTATGTGCTCGCCCACGTGGGATTCCTGCTCGAAGGGGAAATTGTAGAGGCCATGCAGCAACGCTTTCGGCAGCAGGTTCTGGACACTGCCCTGCAGCGCTTCAGGGCTCCCACAGATCTGCAGTACGCCTTTGCCTACTATTCCTTTCTTATGAGCGAAACTAGGGTGTTGGGCGTGGAAGAGATCTTCGACGAGTTCGACACGGATGGCTCTGGAACGTGGTCGGACCGGGAGGTGCGCACCTTTCTTACCCGCATCTATCCACCACCCTTAGACTGGTCAGCCATGCGTTACTTCGAAGAGGTTATCCAGAATTGCACAAGAAATCAGGGAGTGGACTTGAAATTAGACGTCGTGGAGCATTCTACGTTGGTGTACGAGAGATATGAAGACTCGAATCTGGTAGGTAAACTTGAAATACTGCTTAAAGATCACGAAATACTAGTTTTTTCTACCCATTTCAGCCCACAATAACCCGGGACTTGGTGGTGAGGTGTCCCCTGCTGGCGGAAGCCTTGACTGCCAACTTCGGAGTGCGTCCCAAGTACCATTTCCATGTGAGTCCCAAGCGAACCTCCCACAGCAACTTTATGATGCTCACCTCGAACATCACGGAGGTGGTGGAGTCCCTCGACCGACTGCGTCGTAATCCGCGCAAGTTCAACTGCATCAACGATAATCTGGACGCAAATAGAAGCGAGGACAACGAGATTGTGCGTCACCTGCTGGAGGACTTTTACCTGTCGTTCTTCCCGCGACGCAGCAAGTTCGAACTGCCGCCACAATTCCGAAATCGCTATGCATCCTGGCGAGATTATCAGCGTTGGAAGCGAAGAAAGCGAGCCGTATTAGTTGTGGGCTATCTGGTTAGTGTACTCTTGGTGATCTTCCTGTTGCGCTTCATGTGCCAGCACAAGGCCAAGTTTGTGAGGCGCTGTGTGCAGCGTTTGTAGTCTGTCTCTCTCTTCTGCAATGTTGTGATAAGTTGTGAAAAGTGTTTGTGTATATTGGCCATTTTTCTGCAAGCGAACATAGTCAAATCTAGTTGTAGGCCATGTCTAAGGCTATTTTTCTAGTTCTTTAGATGCATGTTAGAGGCTAGTCCTAAGCTTAGTAAATAAGAGTAAATGTGTAGTGAATTCGTAAGAGTTTATTGTGTTCTTTCATAAACTTGTGTGCATTACTTACAATACCGAAATATCAATGTATCAGGAGCGAGGGTCTGGCTACCAAATGCAAATCTATAATGATAATAGCTTTAGAAAGAGATTATTGAAGGGGTCTTTGGTGTGAACTCTGGGGCTTAGGCTTTATTTAAATAATATTTATGCTAGAATATACCTTAAAATTCAAATTTAAATTGCAGAACCATAAATTCCATTTAATGTTTGACTTTTAGCTTGGTATAACTTTTAATTTTCAATTGTCAATGTATGAAAATAAGCTATAATTATTCTCGTATCTTTATGAATACTTTAATCTGACTTAAGTCAACAAATTGAGAGATTATATACAAAGAAGTGAGCTAAAATCCAAGAGAAAACCCTCGAAATGTGTGGCAATATTAAGTTAAAGACTAAGTTTATACAATCTCCATAATTTTAACTTATACATTTTTTAATCTAGAATTTCTATAGTTTATATTTCAAAAACCAAAGCAAGTGCTAAAATGAAACCTTTTAAGTTCCCTTCTTTATCCAAAAATCCCACTTTAGTTATTTATCTAAACAAAATATACAAATTCTATTCATTACCGCTGCTCTCCTTATTAAATTAGTTTTTTTTTTTTATGTTTATTGGTTGGCTGCTGGCCAAAACTACAGATTGCTGGCAGCACTTAGAGCAGCAGTTCCGGATCCCCTGGCGCGGCGTCGATGATTGCCGCAAAATCTGACCGCCCGCAGAGCGGTGGGCGTTGCCGAACAATTCACAAGGACTCTCTAACTACGTCATCACATTTTCGCTGGTTTTTTACGCTTACGGCCAGGGGCCAGTGGGTGGTTTGTAATTACGGACAGGAGCCACCCACTCTCCGCTCTACTCCTGCTTACTGTGGCCACAAAAAAGCTACAGAGGACTCGGCACTTTGCAGCTTTATATGGGCCGGAAGTCGGTGGGCGGAACTGGAGCGAGTCCAGACAGACTGACACGGGTCTCTCCGGTCCCCTTTTTGGGGGCGTGGCGTTGGCTATAGCTCCCCAATGTCCTGTGCATATCACGATGATTTTTGCAAGGAACATCTTGGTATTTTTTATCATCTCTGCTGCCTTTATTCGATTTGTGCTTTTATTATTTTGCCAACTCATGAAATCACACCAGCCTGGGCCGGGGTTTAGTGGGTGTAACCTATCGCCGGATGCTGTGGCATAAATTGCGTCCGCCGTTTTTTACCCCACATTGGCCGGAATATGAGGGGTCAGATTACTAACTATATCGAAGTGGCTCAGCGGGGGTACTCTCGATGGCCAGGAATATCAATTACCCAAAACAGCAGCTCGCGTTCTCCATCTCTCTCTTGTCTTATCTGAGCCCATCTTTTATCAATTATCTGCACGTGTGTCCCGAGTTTTACGGTTTAGACGTGCTGCTCCTGCGCACACCGGCCTCTATCCGAATTCTGGCCTCGTAACTCATTCTAAATGATCTCTGTAGTTGGGCCACCCAAAGAGACTTTGATTTTGGAATTGGAATACGTGCACATGCCACAATTTGGTTTATTATGTTTTATGTGGTTCCCTAAACTCGGTTCTGGGTCTACCACAGAGCGGAAGTGTTTGTGGGTTGACAGAGCCTCGGTTCCTTGATTAATGTCGGATCGTTATGCCAATTTATGCAAAAGATGAACGAAGAAATGTCTGTGTGTGTGTGGGATCGTAGAGTCTAGATAGTTTAGGGAAAAACAAAGTTTTAATATCCGGCGGAAAAAGGGAACATTTTTATTTTAAATAATCTTTTGCTATTAATTTGAGAATTGTGATGGATTTAATTAATATAAAATAATATACAAATTAATAGAAAGACATTTTTTTGTTGCTTGTGCATTGCAGGCAAAGCTTTAACAAAATTTCAGAAAGGCAAGTGGTTTTAATAAAGCAATAACTACTCTCCCTCTCAATAACCCTTATCTTCCCACATAAACATTTATTCCTCTATCCTATATTTAAATCCCACTTCCTTCCTTAACCCCCTGATAAACCCCATTAGATCCTATCCTTCCCAGAAAGCAAAACCCCAAAAGCAAACTCTCAAAAGAAGCCGACACATTTTCCCAAATCCCAGACACTTGGACACCCGCTTCTAATATTTTCCCTTGAATCGTTTAGCCCCGATGGAAAGGGAATATATGAATATAATATATTTCTATTTAATTAGTCGGCACGAAGTCGGTGGACATATTTTGACAAACGGCTTCCTTCGTGACCAGAAAGTAGCCGCGAAAACTCTTTTGATAACCGATCAATTCAATTATGCATTTTCATTATAAATATTTTCGAGAATGCATTATTCTAATTTATCTTGATTGCATTATTCATGCGGTCGGCACTTTGTTCCTTTGCCTGCACACTCATATTTATATAGCAATAATCATTTTCCAATTGTTTGAATAATAAACCAACGCCCCCGCGAGAGGGCGAGAAAAAAGAGGGGGCGTGACGGCAGCGACATATAGGGAAAATGCATTATAAATAAAGAATTAAGACATTAAATCGTTCATTGCGGCAATTTACATTCATTATTATTACGAGCTCGCCGCTACGTGCCCATAAGCCATGGGAATTGGAATACGGACGGACGGAGGCTATGGACACTGGACAGAAAACCGGCGACACTGTTTGCTCCATGGAAATGAAGGGTTTGGGAGACGATTGCCGCCACTTGCATGCCTTATGCTTTGGTTTTTTTTTTGGAAATTAATAAAATCATAAAATGGTAATTAATTAATTCACCAAACAAAGCGAAGAGAAAGAAAAACTCAAAGAGTTGCGGGTCGAATATAAAGATACCCAGAGATATGTGTTCTTTAGGGAAAGCTTAAGAATGGTTTAATATTTGTTGATATATTGATCAAAAACCTTAACTAATAATAAACTTAAATGCATAATTTTCGTTTCTATTTAAATTTTGTTTAAAAACGTAGAAGGTTTAATGGTAAAACAGAGTGAAAAACAGACTAAATTAATTTAAGGAATTTTTGGAGCAGTTTGATTTTTAAAAATGTTTTTATTTTAAGATAACACAAAAACCATTATAATTTTTTGATAAAATACTAATACTTCTTTATTTTTTAAGAACCTGTGGTAAATGGAGGAAGTTTCTTTATAAATAATCCTTAAATATTACAGATATCCGGTTTAAGTTTTATAAATTCTAACAAAAGATTCCTATCCTCTCAAACCGCATATCCTCGGAAGCCCCAACTACCTCAGAAGTTGGGATCCCTGTCCCTGGCCTGTCTCTCTCTGTCTCCCAAAGAGAATACCCAAAATGCATTGCCGCCGGTAGCTGCCGCCTGTCCACGCTGACGGATGGATCGTCATCGCTGCCGCTGATTAGGGATTCAGGTGCGTGAGTGCATTTTTGTTTTAATTTTTTTTTGTTTCTTCGGCTTCAGCGGAATTCCAACCGCCGGAGCCAGACAGCGGACAGCGGTCGACGTTGTGGTGCTGTGGGTGCCCCGTCTTTGGGGACTGACAGATGGCAAGGCAGTGGCAGTATCACCACTCCCAACCCCCTTTGGTTTACAAGCCGTTTACATATCACTGATTGCCGCTGATTGTCCATGAGGGGCAGGCCACTCAATTCATGGAGACATTCCCGCTTGTCTTTGGGCCCCTGACAAGTGCATCACTGTAATGAGTCGTCCTCGGTGCCTTTGAAGGCCCCGAAAGTGGTCAGGAGTCCGTGTATCCATGGCAACAAACTTGCCACAAACCAAGCGAATCCCGGCGATACGACATGTGTGCTCCCAACTTCGAATACTTTGAAGTGGGCGTGTCCCAACCTCATGACAAATTATGACAGCGCGCATTTCTGCCTTGATTTATGGCCAACTCGCTCGCCTAGTGCCCGCTTTCAACTATGACCCCCTTTTGCGGCTCACAGGATCTGGATTTGAATCCATACCCTTGCTATTTCCTCCCATTTCTTTTTTTTTTAATGATTTTAAAGTGATTTTTAACATGGTGCTGCCTTACGGTTGCTTAACTGCTTTGAGCGACACAAATCCCCGCGTAATTAATGGCAATATAATTTACAACAAAAGCAGAGACTGGCAAAAGGCGAAATGGTACATGAAAACTAGGAGTAGAAGCTGATTGTGGTGGCTGTTTTTATTCAGTTATGTCGAACTGGGAATGCGCTACAGGGAGGCAAAGAAACCATTCTCTAAAACCCCTGTAGGGGTGTTTTCCTGAGTAGCAGAAAAGTTTAAAATATATCCCCAAAGAATAAAAGATTATATATATTAATAATCAATTAAAAACTGAGTGTAGAATAACCATAAAAACATTTTTTAGTTCTAACAATTTTCTGTAAAAAAAGATAATAATTAAACCATTCGATTTTCTTGATCTTCTCTTAAATTTTAATAATATTTCTCGGAACCACTGTAGCTTACTTCCAAAACCCACCTAGCCGAACCCGAATCTCTGTCTCACTTTTGTTAATTTGCTGCCGAGTTTCCAGCTTCCGAATTTTCGATACCAAAAAGAGCATCGCTTGGCAATCCCGCAGCCGGCAGCAAATTGCCAGCAAAGTGTTACAATAATAAAAACTCATGCTTGGAGGCGTGTCCCAACATAAAGCTGCGAACGACGACGACGACGACGATACGCACAAGGGTGCCCGACCTGGTCTTTCCCTGGGGTGGTTTTTCGCTTCTGAATTTCCTTCTCTATTTTTTTTTTGTGTTGTCGCACAATTAGCGAGCTGAGAGGGGCGAGCAGAGGGGAGTTGCAAATAAACAAAAGTCAGGAGGCGGCCAATAACTTGGCTAATGCAATTAAAAACTCACACAAAGGCGCGAGAGGCCTAATAAGTCATGAGGGAAGGATCCGGGTTCCAGGACTCATCCGGAGGGGCGTGACACGTGAGACACCTGGAGTGATTGCTGGCCCATCTATCGCTGGTTCACTCTGCCTTTCCCTATCCTCTCCCCTGAACTCCGATTTCGTGACAATTTGGTGCGTTAAATTACAAAAATTAGTCACAGATAAATCGAGTCGAGCTCTCAGGCAATGCAGTTCTCGATTTTCGACACTCCAAACGGCCACTTTGGGCCGTGTTAAATCGCACAAATTGGCAGTTTAATTGTTCCAATTGACATCGAGGCGAGATTTGTGCCCGATGGTCCCTTAAGTGGTTCCCTGGGTCTCTGGCTCTGTTTGCTCCTGTTTGGGCGTGTTTTTGGAACACAAAGATTTATGAGCATTTATGTGGTTAAATGCTTACAGAAACTAATATCGAAAAATGTCTTTAAGTTGGTTTTTCTTAGAAATACTTACATGGATAAGATAAAATACCCTTAAAAGGCTCTTGAAAATCCACAAATATCCTCAAATGATCGTCTCAGTTCCCTTTTTTAAGATCAAAAGCAAAAACCCTTTAATATTTTTGATTTTCCATTGATTTATTTACAAAAAAGAAATCTCCTTTGCCTTCTTTCTGGATATTTACACACATGCAAGGACACAGAACACAGCTCCATCAGTAGATACTCCTGGCCAGGGAAAGTGGTGTGGCTCCTCCCAAGCTGACACCCAATCCCACACCTCCCACAACTGGTGGTGGAGGGACAACCACGCTGGAGGCACCGCTGAACTTCTCAAAGCCACCGATCGTCTCCGCCGAGAGCTTCTTGCGCAGATCCGGCTTTGGACCGCTGAGGCACATCTTCTCCAGCTGCTGGTGTTGCGATCGTACGGCAAACCTGTTGACATGGACTGGTATGGGCACTACGATCTTGGTGCCACTGGTACTGCCATTACGACCCAAACCATGCGAGGTGAGTCCAGCCTTAACCCTTTTCCACTTGGCTCGTCGATTTTGGAACCAGATTTTTACCTATTTGTTGAGGGGTTTATTAATTATGGATTTTCTTTGGTTATTTTAAAAATAAAACTCACCTGAACCTCGCTTAATTTCAGACTAGTAGCTATCTGACTGCGTTCGGTGAGACTGAGATACTTCTTGGCATGGAATTCTCGCTCTAATTCCAGCAATTGCTCTGAGGTAAAGGCGGTACGCCGGCGGCGTGACTTGGAGCTAGAACTGGAGCCATTGCCCTGAGAGTCCTTGCTGCTCATTCCGCCGGCATCATGTCGTGAATGGGCACCCTCATCGTCACTGCAATCCTCGCTATCTGAATTGGTGTAGGCTATAATGGAAGAGGATCAGGTTAAAATGATGAAAATTTGTATCAAAAATCTTTTAAATATACAGTTCAGCCTTGAAACAATTTAGTTTTTTGTTTAGTTAATGTTTTTTATTATGTTTTTGTATCTGTTAATGTTTTAGGGTTCTACTATATCCTCTTAAAAATATCTTAACAGCTTTTTCTGCATTTCTAATCCAGAAAATTCATAAGTTACAACTAATATCCCCACTTCAAAGCAAACACATTGTATTCAATAATTTAGTCCCGGTTCTGCCCACATCCTGACTAAGTCCTAACCAAGCTCAAGATTCTCTCTTTCTCTCCCCAAGAGATACACCCATTAATGGGGCCCCTAACGAGTTTGGACTTCTGGCGCAAATGGGCTGTGCCATAACTTGTGGCAAACATATTTATTTATAACTGGATACATGTGTCTGAAGGCTGGCTGTTCATTCAGAGGAATGCTCGAAACTTAATCTGTTTGTTTTGGGTGGACACGAGTCAAGCGTGAACGTTAAATGATGCCCCATTGGAGGGTGACAATTCACTCTTTTCCCAACTTCCCCAACTCTGAATCCTGTTAATTTTAAGTACACGGTTAAGCGGTTTTTTAACACTTACACGCTTGAAGGGATCTCGAAGTCACAGATTTATCTGGGTCTTTGATAGCCACCCCCGGGATAACACCCTTAACCCACCCAACCACCCACTTGACTTTGGTTATGAATATATTAGACGGGGAATTTGTTGCGCTTTTTACAGCTCGACTGGCAAATTGATTATGACATGGATGCCTCAGTATCCAGACGAAGGAGTACTAAGCTGGGGGGGCCACGGATGATTATGATGATGATGTTTTGTGGTGGCTGCCTTGCAAGTTGGATTTACGTTTCCATTCGAATGACCGGACTAAATTGTTACGTTTGTCAAAACGTCAGCACTCCGGCCGTTTCTCTATTGTGTGTCTGGAGTTGCTGAAACTTTTCACAGCTTTTGATTGACACCGAACATTGGGTCTTAATGCATTCTATGCTAATTTTGATTATGACGTGGCGGCCTCAATTTTAATTACCGTGACAACATCACTTTACAAAGTGAACCTTACTGGACAGGGATTTATACGGGGATAAGGGATAGTCCCAGGAGATTAAGCTAATGTTATACTAAGTTTGGATTAACTTTAGAGTCTTTTTTAGTCGGTTTTGGTTTGGGAAGTCTTTTACTTTTGGTTAGTAGATTTAAATTGTTAGATATAATCACTGTTTCACTATAGATTTCAGTCTTATCTAGGTTTATCCTAATTAAATCGTGTTTTTAGAATAGATTTCTATGAATCATTGGTTTTTAACTTACGGATCTAAATTACTTACTCATGTAGACTCTTTAATCTTCATATAATCTTTTTCTATTATTTATTTATCCATTCTATAAGTCAAAGTAAAATTAATAATAAAATAAAGAGAGATTTGGTTAGGTACTTTATCCCTTAAAACTTTTATAAAGCCCAAACTATACTTTCATTTTATAAAATAAAAATACCTTTCATATCATGATAAGTACTTTAAAGGAACCTTAATAATAAAGGCTACATTTTTGTATACATTTCACAATTTCGGTGAACGAAACGTTATTTAACAGGCTATTATTCCTTGAATTTCAGCACTAACCTTCAGATAATATTCAAAATAAATAGAATTAAAAAATTGAAGCAAATTTGACTTAAGATCAATCGTATCTTAGCCATAAAATCCATAATTCCATAATCAGAAATTTATCCTAAGCAAAAAGAATTCCCTGCCTTGTACCCACCTCCATTCCGGCTCTTGTCCAGCTCCCCATTGTAGTTCCTTGGGGACATGGTCAGGCTGATGTCACTGCAAGAGTCGCCGCTGCACTCGAAATCCTCATCCATGCCCACATCTACCGTTGGCTCCACGGGACTGTGGCTTCCAGACTTTGCCGGTGAAGAACGTGAAAACTGAGGCATTGGCTCCTGGAGCTGCACCAAATTGGAGTTAGCTGGATCCTCTTGGATTCGCCCAGCTGCTGCCATATGCTGCAGCCTGGCATGGACACTCAGACTGTGCACATAATCCTGGTTCATGAGCTCCGCCAGTCGGCGATAGCTTAGATCCGTGGGCGCTACTCCGGCGGCGGCAACGGCGGGATTGAAGGGCAGGAAACGTGTATCCAGCGGATGAGGCAGCGTCGATGGATGCTGCTTCTCCAAGGCATGTGGTGGAGGTGGTAGTTGCTGCTGTGGTTGTGACTGCGGCAGCTGCTGTGGACCCGGATGACTAGCTGGAGTGGGGGGCAGGTAACAGCCGCCGCCGGCAATTAAATGCGTTAATCTCTCATGATTCTGGGCAAAGTAACCATGCAGCCAGGGATTGTACAAGGGGAACTGGGTGAGCCCCAAAGCCGAGCTGGCTACCATGGCGCGGGCACTCAGCTCTTGCTCCTGGTCGGGATCCTGCTCCGGCTCGTGTTCCCTTTCCTCCGTCGGCGACGGTGGCCCAGCATTGGCAGGTGTTTGGTTGGCAATCAAGCTCTCGATGGAGAAAGGCTTGGGAAAAGGCTTGCTGACCAGCTTGGTGGGGCCGGATTCAAGGTTGCTTAGCTCTCCATTGTGCAGCAGGGCTGGCCGTTCCATGTTGCCCTCTCAACAAAACACACGCACCACCGATAAATCTTTATATATGTTCAATATTTTTTTAAATTTTCTTGGGCCCACTTTCGGTTACAGACACGACGCAGTGAACCGTTCAGAGATCAGCGAGCAACTGTCGAGCTGCCTCAGACATCACGTACGCGAACGGCACCCAAGTGGCGAAGCCACCACCAAAGACTCGCCAGTGGCTCCGCCTTCTTTTCAATATGGCGCATGACAAACGCTGCTGGTGTCTCTGTCTGGCGGTGGACTCCCATTGGCCGTTGGCTAATTGCCGGGTGCGGACAACGAACCAGTTTCCGGCAATGGAGCTGCAATGGAGACACTGCCACCCACCCACTCCCTACCACTTGGCACCCCGTTCCCGCTCCGTAATTGCGTTCTGCTCGAATCGCTCGGTAATCAGACATCGCCGGACTGCAGAACACAGAACGCCCTGCCATTAATGCGCCGTCATCGTTAGCAGCTCCTCTCTTTTCTGGCGGGGATGCGGTTTGGGGTTTGAGGTTCTCGCGAGGCATATTAGTGACCAATTTAAATTCAAACATCAGTGGCCAGTGGGTGTGACTGTTGGGCATCATTAGCAGACACTCGAGTCGCCATGAAATGCTCACCGATTTGTATCTGCAATTTAGTTTATGCAAGATATTAGCGTCTTTGGGTAAGGCATTTCCATTTGGATCTATCTATTAGCAACTGAAGCTAACCTAGACTGAACCTTGGAGCTAACTAGGAGCTACATAGCTGTTATAAAAAGTAGCACTGTGTTTCCTTATTAATTACGTGGATGAAGAATTATTTTACCTTTCAGGAATAATGCTAGAAACTCTTATTATTTTGTCAAAAAGATTTAACTAATGTATAATTTGTTTAACTCAAAATTAAGGCAATGAAATGCTGTATTAAGTGAATTTTTTAATTTATAATCTTGGTTATTATTCTAGAGACATTTAAATTGGTCCTAAAAACATAAAATTGGGTAGTAACTTACTAGTAAGGTATATTGGTTTATAAATGAATATAAAAATGGGGTTTCTGCTTGTAAATTAAAGTATTTTCTAGCTTAATATGCAGACAATTTTAATTGGTTAAAAATATACAGAGATTTCTTTGAAAAGTAAGCTGAACTGTGAGTATTTTAAATATTATTACTCGTGTATATATTTATATAATATTATATTAAATCATTTTTAAAAAGTTTTATATTTAACCCAAAACTTATCAATAAAACTAAGGAAATATCTACAAAAATCCCTGATTTCTAATTTTTCTTAGCTCTTTCCCAAACTGTTAAAGCTTCTATTATTTTTATTACCTTCCCTTGAAAGCACATCCGCCTCCGCATTCCCCCTCAAAAAAAACTCTTCTTTAATTAAAAATCCAATCGTTTTTCACACCGCACAACACCAGGTGGCAATAATTTGCATGTGTATTATGGCTTAATTGATCGTAATTGACCAAAATTTTGGCCATAAGCAACGAGGCTCTTGCCATTGATTGGAGCCACCAATTGGCCATTGGTCACGTTCGGGTGTTTGAAATCTTTTACGAGCAGCGAAACATTGCAAACATTTTCACCGGTTCGACAATTGCATAAATTACAATATAATTATGCGGCTCGTTGATAATTTTTTGGTTTATTCGAATTATGATGAAAGGCTGTGTGGCGGCGGGGTTCCTTTTCTCAGTATTTTTGGCATTTTGTCAAGGATTGAAATCGGGGCTGGGGTATGGGTAAAGACATATCTTTGGGCTGATTCTCTACTCTGGCAGCGGAAAACGGGCAAATTAACGAAATGCAACGAAGCGTTGAATGCGCTCAAATAAATCAGAGCGCTGTTGACACCCAGTCCCATTCCCATTCCCATTTCCATTCCCCAATCCCGAGTCCCGAGTCCCATGTGCAGTCAGCAAAAAGATACAGACGCAAAAGCAGCTACAGATACAGATACATTCGTATCTTTGCGCTCTCTCTCTCGCGTTTTTTAGATTTTTTGATTGCCGCAGACGGAGGACAATTCGAAATTATTTACTGACAAATTGTTGCGAATCGCTGGCATATCTTTCGACGGCCACAGAAATGCGCACACACAGCACAAAGAATAACGAAAATAATTAAAGCTTTATCGAGACGTATAATGAGATAGAAAAGTATCTGAAACTAAGTAGCAGACAGTGCTCGCTGTCTGCGGTCTCTAAATTATATCGTTCGACTAATGAAAATTAAAATTTCATGGCATTCGACGCGATGTGAAGGCGAACATGTGTTCCCGTGACCGCAGAACACGGAGCTATGACCATAGCTGTCCGATGTTTACCCAACAATGCCACGCCCCCACTCAATTTGCGGCCATGCTCCTCCTGGCTTCCTGGTCGAGTAATTGTGTCATTTTTTACCCCTTCTGCCTGCAGCCCGTGCCTTTCCCAGTACCTATCCGCCGTACCTGTCTGCGTAACTTTGTATCTGTAATTAAGGACCTCTCTGGCTTATGCCAAATTGTTTACACAATTTAATTGGAGTATCGGTGGAGGTAAATTACAGTTTTCGATTTCTCCATCGATGCTCGTTTGTGGGCAAGCATGGTTTATTCAGTAATTAACGAGTCCTCGGGTTCTCGTTTGCATGACAGCTCATCGATAATTCAATATTTATGGACGGGGGAAGTACTTTTACTAACTACTTTCAAGGTAAGCCATCAAGTAGTTTAAATTGCTGCTGAAGTGTGAATATCTAACTAAAGAAGTATACAATTGGCACACTAATTAGGCAGTCTCTGATATTAATATTATTAATAATACTATTGTTTAATTTTAAATTACTGAATTTTGACTTTTGTAGGTTTTTAGACCAATTAGATCAACAAAATGTAGATGAAATGTCAAACTAGGTATAAAGCTATAGGATAATCATTAGCAAAAACAAATAAAAATATAATGAAGACAAAAACTTAAAAAGAAAAACCAAAATTAACCCTTGGTTATTAATGCTTATCAAGAATATATGAATATTAGATATATTTAGGAAAAGATATAGGAAAATTTCTCAGGTGCTTTTGAATAAATTAAAATACCCTGCAAAAATATAAAAATAAAATACAAAAACATTTAAAGTCCAAAGCTGTGTTTCTTAATTTTTCTTACAGTCCACATAAATATCTAGTTAACAAATATTTAAACTAACCTTTCAAAGATAACCATGGAAAATTAAATATTTACTTATTTTTTAATCATTTGAGCAGTTAAATTCAATGCCAAAAGTTTTCCGTGACCGTTACAAATCTTATTACATTTTCAAATCAAATCAAACGAAAATATTACTTTTCAGTATTTTTTAGGCAATTCAGAAAGTCGGAAATTTCCGTTTGAACGTTCTTGAGCCGCGGGCACACTGATTTTCTTTCCTTCATTTCCGGTGAGTTTGGGTGCTCCGCGTTTTTTGCAGAAATTAAATTTTCCCGTCTAACTCGTGACAAAGGTGTGCAGTTTGTGTGAAATATTGTAGTTAGAACTTAACATCCTAAGGAGAGCAAGCCATCAATAAGAAAAACTCGCTATAAAAGGCTGGAAATGAACTTGAAAAATCGATGAAGCGGCCTCCTGCTGCGGGCGCCCCTTTGTACCGGCGCCAGATGATTTTTCTAGAAACAAAATGATTATCTTTGCGGTGGCATTACTTAACCATGTGTTTTCTCCTTATTCCGCAGCTGATAAACATGCCTGAGCTGACCGAAATCAAGAACGAGGCCGCGCCCTCCACCTCTGCGGAGGCAAAGCCCGAGGATGTGCTCGTCGAGGACGATGGCAGCGATAGCGACTCCGAAGGCGGCATGCCCGGTCTGGAGGAGGCTGGTGCAGCCACCACACAGCTGGGAGGCGGTGCCACCGGTCTGCCCATCGATCTGGTGTCCAAGGCCAAGCAATCGCGCGGCGAGAAGAAGGCCAGGAAGATCATGCTGAAGCTCGGCCTTAAGCAGATCCAGGGCGTCAACCGTGTGACCATCCGGAAGTCGAAGAACATCCTGTTCGTGATCAACAACCCGGACGTGTACAAGAACCCCCACAGCGACACCTACATCGTCTTCGGCGAGGCCAAGATCGAGGATCTGTCCCAGCAGGCCCAGGTGGCCGCGGCCGAGAAGTTCAAGGCTCCGGAGGCTGCTGGTGCTGCCGACAGCGTTGGTGCCACCACATCCGTGGCTCCGATTGCCGAGGAGGACGAAGAGGAGGTGGACGACACTGGCGTCGACGAGAAGGACATTGAGCTTGTGATAACGCAGGCGAACACAACGCGGGCAAAGGCCATCAAGGCGCTGAAGAACCACAGCAACGACATAGTCAACGCCATCATGGAGCTGACCATGCTCTAAAGCTCACCCCAGCCGTTGCTGTCGTGACTCTTCATTTCGTTGTTTACCCGCCTTTCGATACCCTACTGATCCAAATGCTTTGCATGCCCCTCCCGGGCAGCACGTGTCACCAGTCGAACATTTAAATATATATTTCACAAGATTATTGAATCTTAATAAAAGTGGACTTCATTCAGATACGGTTTTATTGTAATTTCCGACTAGCTTTGGGTTGACACTCACTGAGGATGCTTTATAAAATGCCACAGCTTAAAAGAATCGATAAGATTAGCTCCGAGATTCCGGATTAAGTACGTTGAGATTATGGGGGGGACTGGCACATAAGGGGGGTGGTGGCTTTTGGGGGATTATCTAAGACGACTTTTAGGATGCGGCCAGCTTCAGGACCCTGGCCTGGCTACGCGACTGCAGTCTTATATCTGCTGGACACTGCATCCAGGGCTCGCCGTCCGCCTGCATGGGCACCGTCTCTCTCACATGTAACTGAAATTAAGTGGAAAATTAGAAAGGATTCAATTAGAGGGTTATTTCTCTCTCACAAGCTTACCCTTATTTGCTTGGCTTGTCCAATCCGAACTGGCTTGCTTATATTGCACTGCAGCTGGGCAATGTGGAACGAGGAAACGATGCCAAATACCTCCATCAGGCCATCGGAAATGGAGTTTACGATGCGCACCTCGCCATTGGAGTTGCTGAGCTCGCACAGCTTGCAGCCAGCTCCCCAGGAATCAATGTTTAGGAACACGAGGGCCTGCAATTCCGGCAGTTGCACTAGCTTGTTGTCCAGGTACAGGGTCAGCTTCTCTTCGAGATGCTCGCAGCCAGGTTGCATAACCTGTTGCGTTCCAAAGGTGAAGTACAGAAGCTGTAACAAAGGGTTGCATTATCAAGATTCATTTTTAAGTACTAAAAACTGTTCTACCTTATTGAAAATTCGACTACTGAGTAGATAAAACCGAGATTCTCGCGTCTTGTGGAAATTATAGGTGATATACGCGTCCACGCCCACGCTGAAGTAGTTGTAGACGTGAATGGTCTTCGTGGGATGCCTTTGAATGGGCAGCCGGTAGTGGATTTTCTCTATCTGCAAGTCGTAGCGATCGAGATTCACGGAGCGCGCGCGCCGAATATTGCGCAGGATCTCAACTGGATCCAGGACCGAAGGCGGCTCTGGTCCCCAGCCAAGGACTCGCGACAAATCGTTGCCGGTTCCCAGCGGCATGATGGCCACCGAAGGCTGGGGCTTAATGTTCAAGGCGTAGATGGTATTCATCACCCAACCGATGGTGCCATCGCCGCCAGCCACCAGTATACGACACGGGCGAGGACTTGCCTTGGCGGCCCACTGCAACGCGTCCTGGGGACCACGGGAGCCCAGTTCCATGACCTGCAGGGGATGCAGGTAACCCCGCAAAAGGGACAGCACATTGGCACCCGTGCTGCTGCCCGACTTGGTGTTGGCAATCACTATCAGTGGCTCCCAGTTCTCAATGTCCGGCGGCGTGATGCTGGCCAGGTGCAGGCGCATGTCCTTTGTCCTGGCCGCCACGAAGCTGTAGGGCGGGAAAATCATATCCTTGAACTCGCCAAAGTCGCAGGAGCCCTTCAGGTCGGCCCGGGAATAGCAGTCGTTGTGGTAGCAGCGCTGGCACCAGGCACAGCGCCAGCCATACAATCCTGGATCAGTGCTGACATGGTGATCCACCTCCTCGCCGCAGTCCGCGCAATGGACGCCCATGGGCAGGTTGCCGTGTACCCATAAGTGGCGCACGGAGGTCTCGTTGCGCAACCATTTGTCCTTGCAGCGGTACTCCCTGTCCGCCCGCCTTTGGCACACTGGAGTCGAGTGGGTGCACAGGCCGCAGCAGTCGCAGAAGAGCCCCGCGGATGGGGTCAGCAGGATCTCGCACACGTTGCAGAAGCAGGCCTGGAAGAAAACATGGGCACGGTGAGAAGGGGCTGCTGGGGGGGAGCTGGCAACAAGTGAGTCCGCGCACCTGCTCGATGACTTTTATTGATTTCCAGCTATGACGTGTTTTGCCCGAAAGCACGCTGATAACGAAGTCCTCGGCTAGGAGGCTGCGACAGAAGGCGAACAGGATTCCCAGGGCGAGCAGGGAGCCGATCAGCGCCTCCGCGCTCAGCTCTATGGTGGCTAAATCCATGGATGGCCTCAATTAAGCTAAATATTCGCGGAATCTTGCATTTTCACGATTTGTTTTTGCTGGTCGACGGGTGTGACCATAGCTCTGCAAAGTTGGATACTGCTCCACATGACGTGACGTTGTACCACACTGGTTATTAGTATCGAATCGATAGCTTGTCATCGAACTTTTCCCCACTCTAGCCTGCCAGACGTAAGTTTTCCGAAAAAAAACGATAAATTAGAATAAACATTGAAATTAATAGGAATATATAGCGCCAAAATGAAGGTCATCTACAACACACTGTTCAAGCGTACCTCCACGTACGCCGTGGCCATCATCGCGACTACTTTCTTCTTCGAGCGCGCCATCGATGTGTCTTCTGTGGCGATCTTTGAGACCGTCAACAAAGGCGTAAGTGCTCCGCTTATGTAAGAGGAATTCCTTGCTAAATATCGAATTTTTACCTTCTTGCAGAAACTCTGGAAGGACATCAAGGCCAAATACGAATAAAATAGTATGATTTGATGTAATTAGCATAATAATCAACGTTTATTCTAAACGAAACGAAAACTAAGCGGGTGTTGCGTTTGTTATTTATCCGACTTTTGGGGCGATGTGGTTTCCAGATCCTGTTCGGTAACCTCCCAGGGCTTTTCGTGCCGCTTGGCATCCCAGGGCTGTGTGTTGTGCAGGCGAGTGGGTTCCTCGAAGGAGACTCCATTGTCCTTGAGGGTTTGCAGTAGTTTCTGGAGCTTGCTCCCAGGCACAGCCTCCACGTTGCAGGTCATCTCGGTGATGCCGGATTGCAGGCAACGGTGGGCCAGCACACGTCCCAGGTTTACGAAGGCAGCCGTGTCGTTGGTCTTGTAGAGCTGCTGCTTTATGGCCCACTCCTGGGTGCTGGCGCTCAGGATGGTTCCATTCTCGAAGTGCTTCACCTCGGCGCTGACATAGCGGCCGCTGGTATTGATCTCCAGGGTGTGCCAGTAGGATCTGCCGGGTTTTTCCAGGTGATAGCCGCCGGGCTTGTAGGCAATCCGCAATCTCTCCAGGTTCCTCGGATTGCGGTTGAACACGAACTTGGCGCTGGCCTCTGGAGTAGTGAGCTCCTTGATTTTGTGCAGCACGCGGGCAGACGTGAGGGGGCGGGCACTGCGAGACATGTTGAGACTGAAAGAGCCGGGAAGCACACACTTTTAATTGAAACTAAAGCTTACGAAGAAATTACAAAACCATACCAGAAACGAGGATGCCGGTGTTGGTAAACGCTGCGTTCCAGCAGTATTGCCAAACGGCTTCTGAACAGCTGTTCAGAATTGTTTTTCTTAAAATTTTGCAGTTTCTACAGTAGTTTGGCCTTGAAAAGCTCTTTGCGTCCCCCCCTTTGGAGCAGATAACCCCCTTCAGACATGCGCAAAAGCGCCCCCTTGCCGCACGCTCATGAATCTGCAACCTAGGTGAAGAAGCGGCGGTAGGCGGAATCTAAATTATTGCGAGTGTATCATTTTCGGCCTTTAAATCGGTTATGTAAAGCGCGTTTAACAAGAAAAAAAAGATACATATCTGCCAGTGGACATATCGTGATCTTCGTGGAACCAAGTGCTGCGCTGCCTCCTCGTCATGTTGATGGTTGTGTGTTCTAGCCTGTGCCGTCCCGGGCACGTGGGGGCTTCAATGGCCGTGCGGCACCTGAATTGGGCGCTGGGCTCGGGATATAGGCCCCCGATCCAAGCCCTAGTCAGGGTGAGTGTAAATAGCATAAATAATGGTTTAGTTAACTTATAAACCCCTAATAAACATAAACAAAATCAGGCCACCGCTTTCACTTTGGATTTCCACCTCGTTCCCAAACTCACCACATTTCCACGCACCTTTGGCGCGGAAATTCAAAAGCTGGGCAGTAGAAAATATAGTTTAAATTAAATATTATTCAAGTATTTAATATTAAAATCAAATAAATTTAATATTATTTATAAAAATGAACCATATATTGTGCTATTATATATAATAATTAACACAAAAATGCAATATATTTCCATTAACATGGCAAAAATTAAAAATAAAGCTACAAAATTAATTTAACTCTTTTTACAGACCCTTTTTTACCAAGTTAATGGGTGCAAAACAATTAAAATATGTAACAATTTCTTTTACCCAAACTTGTTTGTATTTCCCTTGCTCCAATTTGTGGTTTTATCAGTTAAATTAAAAGCTTTTGGTTAAATGATAAGAATAGTTTTTGTTTAAATCCCACTCTCTCTTTCTCCCTTACTCTTAGTTTCTCTTCCGGCCAAAGTTGGCGCTTAAATTCAAATTCAAATTCTTATCTTGGCCAAGTCCCAGCAGCAACGTGATCAATATTCACGGAAGCGCTTGGCTAAGCACTTTGCCAACTGATAAAGATAGTTTCGCAATCTCCGCAGCCACTTGACTGTTGCCTCACTGCGTCGCAGTCGCTCCTCGCTCTTTGTTTCTCCCTCTCTTTGTTGTTGTTGGCGGCGGCGGCAACCGCCCTTGTTTCAACTTTATGCGTGCTTTCTGTGCTTGCTTGCTGACTGCCGCTGCTGCTGCTGCTGCTGCACTTGGCGATTTTCACCCAGACGAAAATCAGTTACGCTCGAAAGTTGCCGTCGTCCGGTTGCGAAAAGGTTCTCAGCCCGAGAGGAGAATCTCTAAACCCCGGCGAAGGTCGCTCTGGCTTAGATCTGTGACGACAACGACGTGAGTTTCCATTCTGCCTTTTCGCGCGCGCTCTTTTGTCTCGCCGAGATGAAAGTGCAATTTTCTCTGCTGCGTTTCCTGTTGCATCCACTGCGCATGCTGCTAACCTGTGGCACCCGGCGGCAGCCTTTCCGGGGGTGGCTGCTAATACAACAAAACAACAAAAAATAAATAAATAGAACACATATAAAATTCTGACAATGGAAATGCTACAAATTCGAGTCACAAAATCCGACTGGCTGGACAAAAAACACAAAAGAAAACTACTCTTGGGGAACCGATAAGATTAAAGCATGTCATCAATGGTTAGCTGGAGGGGAATCTGCCAAAACGAAAGCCTTCAGTAACACTGCTCCCTCTCTCTCGCTCTCTCTAATTTTTGCTTTTGCCTTATTTTCCAAATTGCAGCAGTACGTCCCAGCTCCGGAGGTCCGGCCAGTGCCCGATGAGCGATTCCCGGCCGGCCAAACGGACCGGAAGGAGACCGCCACACAGACCGTGCAGAACTCCTCCTCATTGTCGCGGTCGCCGAAGATATTGTCATCACCACCATCGCCGAATTCCATGCCATCGCAGGTCGCAATGTCTGATCGAATCGTAGATCCGTCCCTGGGATTGTCGCCCAGTGTGGCGATACCCTTCAACATCGACTGGATATTCCCTAGGCTCCGGAATCCCACTAGCTTTTGGTATGCGGTCAGCCAATTCGTGGTCGCTGCAGTCGGAATCTTTAGCAAGATCGTTCTAAGTGAGTATCACGTCGTCGTCGTCGTCGTCGTCGTCGACCTCCGACCTTGCCCAACAGCACCACTACCATCGCCATCGCCACCAATCATCATTTGGCCCCAAAGGCACGTTTATTTTTGGCCGAGCATCGCGTCGCATCTCCGGCCCTGACCGTGAATGTGTTTGTGTGTGAATCTCTCGCTTGATAAACGGTGCCCACGGACGCTGGCGCTCGCTCGGCGCGGTCAAGCGTGTGCCATGTTAATTGGTGTCTCTAAACAAATTATGCAAATGCTGATCTCTTGCCCTCCATCCATCAGTGTTCCTGAATAAAACCCGTGTCTACAACAAGGAGCGCCTGGTCAACCTGATTTCCAAAAGGCCCAAAGGCATCCCCCTGGTAACTGTGTCCAATCACTATTCCTGCTTCGACGATCCCGGCCTCTGGGGCTGCCTGCCCATGAGCATTGTGTGCAACACCTACAGCATCCGCTGGTCCATGGCCGCCCACGATATTTGTTTTACAAACAAGAAGCATTCGCTCTTCTTTATGTTCGGTGAGTTTTGAGAAATTGAGTTGAAGGTAAATAATTCTCTAATAATGTTATTTCCAGGAAAGTGCATTCCTGTCATTCGTGGCAATGGTGTCTACCAGGAAGCCATCAATCTATGCATCGAGAAGGCCGCTCTGGGCCACTGGATTCATGTTTTTCCTGAGGGCAAGGTCAATATGGAGAAGGAGGAACTGCGCCTCAAGTGGGGCGTCGGTAGGATTATTTATGAATCCCCCAAAATTCCCATCATCCTGCCACTGTGGCACATAGGCATGGACGACATGCTGCCAAATGTCGAGCCGTATGTGCTGCAGCGTGGCAAGAAGATCACCGTGAATGTGGGTCAGCCGTTGGACCTCAATGACTTCATCCTGGACCTGAAAAAGAGGCAAGTGCCGGAGCCCACGGCGCGAAAACTAATCACAGATAAGATCCAGGAAGCCTTTCGGGTGAGATTTAGTTAGATTTAATCCATAAATTCAATTTCTGATTACATATAAATGATATTTTGCAGTCCTTGAAGGCCGAGACGGAGAAATTGCACCAAGAGCGCGAATAGGCAGCCATCAGGGAAGAATACACCTGCGGACATTTGTAATAATATTTATTTCTGTATAGTATTAAGCCCAAAATGAACTCTCGAAAGGCCCCTGCAATCCGTTTAATGTAATTCAGTTTTATTATGGTTTATTGCAATGCGATGCAATGGCTGGAGAGAGGCACTTTAAGTGAAACCGTGTGCAT
The DNA here is from genome assembly GCA_008042515.1 of Drosophila truncata. Taxonomy (NCBI): domain Eukaryota; kingdom Metazoa; phylum Arthropoda; class Insecta; order Diptera; family Drosophilidae; genus Drosophila; species Drosophila truncata. The sequence goes on along the minus strand of VNJQ01000555.1, from coordinate 83,529 downwards.
TATTAAATAGTGTAAATATATATACAAATTCACATTTAACTGCAAGGGAAACTGTCTGCTATATAAATCTAAAAGTATTAAATTTAAAAAATCGCATTCGAAAGTTTTGTCTGGCGCCATTTTATTTTATTCATATTATATGGCAACGCCGCCAATCAGCTGTTCAAAGCTTTTCACCGTTATTTGCCGGGCAAAATGTAAGCCATGCGTAATTTTAATTTAAATTTAATAAAATATATAAAAAAAATCATCAAACAGGTCGTTTTTGGTTGCACAACAGAAGAAAGAGCTGCTGCTCACCACGCCGAAGAGAAAGCAGCTACTGAAGGAAGGTCCGCCTTCTGCTAGATGCCAAATGCTAGGACGTGGAGCCTATGGCACGGTCTTCAAAGCTATCTATAGGGGTAAGTGGGGTCTAATAAATTAAAGAAAAATACTTATATTGCTTTCCAGATCGATCTGTGGCCGTAAAGATAATTCGCGCCCAAGCCGTGTCCACTCTGCACAATGAATCGCATTTGCTGAACCTGGAACACCGAAATATAGTGAGACTCCTGAAGCTAGAGGCCGCCACGGAGTTTGGTTTGGTCATTATGGAGTGTCCTAGAGGACAAAGCCTGCAGCGGATTGTCGATAACTTAACACTGCCTCTTATCCACAGGGTTCTGTAGGTTTCCCTATGTAATTTATAGATTTCCCTATTTAAACAAACTATTTCCAGCATAATCCTGGATGTTTTGGCTGCTCTGCGTTATTGCCACAACCGAAATGTGCTCCATTTGGATGTGAAGCCAACCAATGTATTGGTTGCCCTGGGACCAAAGTCTAGTATCGATCATTTTTCAAGATACAAGCGTAGCTACATTTGTAAACTATGCGACTTTGGGTCTTCCCTTGAAATTGGAGAAATTTGCGACAAGCAAGGTACGAGAAATACCAGTGGAACTCTTCGGTACATGTCCCCAGAAGCGTTGCGATCGGATGTCTTATCGGGAGCTTCCGATATCTACTCTCTGGGCATTAGCATGTGGCAATTGCAGAGCCGTCAAGTGCCTTATCAACTGCTGGACTGCAATGAAACCATTGCTTACCAGGTGGTTAAGCACGAACTACGCCCGGATAGCTATGAGGAGTTGAGGCAGTTAGCCAGGGATTACAGCGTCAGAGATATGCCAAGTTACCTCAATGAAAACACCGACAGACGAGCGTCTGTCCGTCGTAATCTGAGCTACGATCCATCTTACACCGCCGGCCGTGATCTGAAAAAGAAAGTGCGGCGTCAGAACCGATTAGCACTCCACTTCGAGGGTCCGGCGCCAGCAGAAGGAATGAGTGCGTGCCTGGAAAACGCTTACACCAAACTATACAAAAGCTGCTGGGTCAGCGCCCCGGAATCGCGTTTTACTTCTGGTCAGCTGAAGTATGAACTGGAGAACCTTCTTGGCTCAGCCCGTGCCTGTTCGTCGTCACTTGTTTGTATTTTAACACATTGATTAGTTATTATCATTTATGTACACTTACCATGTTTTTGTAAGATTTTACCAGAGACCACACCTGGTTAGGTCAATAATTTATGAATGTATGTATTTTTTTTGTAACTTCTTTTTTTTTTTTGTTTATTTGTACTGGCTACGCTAAGAAAATACATTTATAATGTTTATATACGAGCTTACACAACTATGCACGTTCTTCTTCCCTCATCGATCGTATATAATAGTGCCTTCTGTTTCTACATAGAATAGGGTGTGTAGTTTAGTTATATAATTAGGATGCGGGATGCTGCTGCGATAAATTAGTCGGTGGCAGCAGCCCCTGAGGAGCCGGAGCTAACGCCAACTACGGTTGAAGAGAAGAGCTTTTGTATGTACAGATTTTTTTATTGTAATGTCGTTTTAATGTTCGCTTAGAAACCGTATAAATATGTCGTAATATATATGCTTCCTATACTGCATTGTAAACACTTTGAAATATTTCACCCTTAAATGCAAATGTTCAACTGTGTGTCTGGTGTTTAGCTTAGTTTCCCTTTTAGTTTATGTGATTAACCATGTCCTACAAATGCTATTACTTCGAATACACTCGCGTGGTGTGCGGAAGACTACAGTTTTTAGTTTTTTTTTTTTATTTTTCATAGCTAATAGTAAGTAGTTTGAATTCAGTTTGAAATCAATCAAATTGTCCCATTCTCGTTAGTATAATCCGCTGATTTGGAGGCTACATCCGCTGCTCTACAAAATATACGGCATAGAGCAGGGCAAGCCCGACGATTTGGTGTAATGGTAATTCGTATCTTTTGGGGGAACAGTTGGCAGTGCCGCTTACAAGGTAAAACATCTCCAAAAAATGTACAATATACATATAAATACTCGCTTGCTCCTCCTACTCCTACCTAAACTCCTTCACCTTCAACGTGTCTGTTCGGTTTTGTTTTGTTTTTGTTTTTGTTTGAATATATCACAATTTAGTCTTTTAAATCTTTAAATATTTGTTAGCTTGACGATTATTGATTTGAGATTTCGCAGGATTACGCTTCGTTCCTTAACTCGCATAGGATCGTCGCACGGGAACGGGCGGAGGAATCTTGGATTTTCGCTGTGGCTGCTGGCCGGGGGACTTTTGCTGCTGCTGTTGTGGGGACTGCGGCGAGGGGGAGGATGGCGAGGGCGAACAGGATGAGGACATTGAAGAGGACGAGGACACCGAAGAATGGATGCTCGTTGGAATTCTGGTGGGCTGGGCCTTCGGCAGGCCACTCTTTGGCAGCTCCGTTGACTTGGCTTCCTTCTGGAAATTGAATAAAGAATTTATTAGAAATTTATTGGTTGTGAAAACATTATTATCTTTTAGATTTATCCTTCTTTTTTTATATATCTCACCTTCTTTGGCGAAACTGCCGCTGGCGTATGCACTGGCGATGTGACCCTTTTCCAGCCATTACTCCTGCGCCACGAACTGGTCGTTGGCGGCGTGGATGCCTGTCTCATTAGCATTCTCTCCTTCAGCTTGGTCACCATCCCAGGCGACGGAGGCACCAGTTCTTTGGCCATCTTTGACATCATGGCACAGCTGATGCTATCGCTGCGCACTACGGTGGACTCCAGTTCACGACGCTGATTGTGTCGCAAAATGCAGCTAGGCTCTTGGTCCTCCAGCACCGATTTGGATTTGACCAGGACATGCGGAGGTCTACGCAGTTCGCTTTTGATAATCTGAGCAATGCATTGCTGCTCATCTAGAGGCTTCATGGGCGTACTACTGCTCACAATCAGGGGCACATCTTCGATCTCTATGTCGCTAACACGTCGCCGGCATTCATCAATGACCGCATAGTCGGGCTCCTCGTCCTTCTTCACCTGACTAACTGAGAGCTCATCCGTTTCGCTGGAGGAGCAGCTGGTCAGTTGGGCCCTGCCTGCCTCGCTGGGTGTGGGACTACCGCCATTAGTGCGTCCTGCAGGTCCCACCTGGCTCTCTGACATGCTAGAATCCTCGGCATCATCATCCTCCTCATCATCCTCATCATCCGTTTCGCCCTCTAGGTAGGAATAAAGGCTGCGTGAGGAGTTAGAGCGTATGTTGACCAGTTTATAAAAGTCATTGGTGAAATCCGTGCAGGCCACTTCCTCGTCCTCAGAGTAAACAATCTGGAAATTAAGTAAATTTTGAGATTTCCACAAGGAAAGGCCTTCAGTTGCTCCACCCTACCTTCTGCTGTAGCAGCTGTGCAATGCCATCGGCCACAGAATCCGTTTCCACAGTCGTTGAGTTGATAAAGTCACTCGAGGGCCACAGCCAATCGTGATCCCGATCCCGCTTCCTTCGCTGCTGCTGCTGCTGCAGGAGGAGGTGATGCTGCTGTTCCCGCTCATCGTCAAAGGTCATCACAGCCAGCTCCTCCTGCGACATGCTCCAATCCTCCATTTCCGTAGAGCAGGGCTCAGCAGGGAGCAGCCATTGCTCCGGTTCCTCAGGCAGATCCTCCAGATGTCCATTCGAGGGCTGCGGCTGTCCACTGCTCATGGTGCAGTAACCTTCGTCACGTCCCTTAATCGGACTGGCAGATAAGGCCGCATTCTGGGCCTCCAGATCGCGCACTCGGCCCTTAAGCATGCTCACCTCCTCTCGGAGATTATCCTCAGCCACAATGGCATCCACTACCTTGCGCATCACATCGTCCAGGCAGTGTTCGTACTGTCGGATGCGGGTGAGCAAGGCTCGGTTCTCCTGCTGCATTGACTGTAAAAGATTCTCCTGGCGGGCAAAGCGAGTCTGTAAGAAAAAGGAGATATGTTTTAGGGATTTACTAAAAGGGTTTTAAGGTTTTAGGGTTTTAAGGATTCCTAGAGACTTCCTTTGAGACCCAAGCTTATAAATCTTTATTAAATATACTCAACCCGGCACCTTTTACTGTCAATTTCGAGGTGCGAGAGCTACCTGTAAAATTTCCATTACAAAATCAAGTTGAAAGCGATCCGCGGCGAGTAGGAAAAAGGTTAACTGATTAGATCCAAGTATTTATCAAGTGTCCAGAGGGGGGGAGGGCAACCTTACACCATGACAGCTGCCCTGATGAGGGTCACACATATCCACAAAAACGGCCACATGCCATGGCTCCCTCATCCATCAAGCTCTCTCACTGGAGGTAAGTGCTAAGTGAGCAGTAGTTGCGAGACGGCATGTAACAAATATCCAATCCAATCTCGATCAAAGCCAAGTTGTTTTTAACTGGACCGAAGGTCAGAGCCAAATTCAGATGCAACACCACAACCTTGGGCTTCATTAGCGCGGCTTTACAAGATTTACAAGAGAGAAAGAGTGGTTTGGCTTTGGCGCGGGGCAAATGAGATTGCCAGAAGTTAACGACGAAAGGGAAAGGAAATCCCCGGAAAATGGTGAATGAAAATGGTAATGAAAAGCTGCCACTAGGGCGCAGTGAGGCGTCTCGAATGCCAACGCTCAATCAATTCGGGCAAAAAATGTTCATTTTCCCAACAAAGTCGGCGAGACTTTCGACTTCAACTTCATCTCTGGCTCCATCATCGTCGCCGTCTTCGTCTCCCGTCTCCGGTTATTCCGTCCGGATAAGAGACAATTTGTATGCGCCGGAATGGCAGCGAGGGGAGAGATTGTTCTTAAAAATGAATTTATGCGTTTATTTATGACTTGACTTGGCGGGAAGCTGGAAGCTGAAGCTAACCCACACCCTCGCCTAACCTCCTCGCTGTGCAAATTGATTTTCCACATGCTGCGTGGCTCCTTGCGGCAGGCCCCATCCTCGTCCACGTCCACGTCCCCTTTCCCATCCCCTTTCCCTAACCATTTTCCATTTCCCATCTCGCATTTCCACAGTTTATACATACCTGCAGTGCCTTGTGATCCCGACATGTCTGCATTTGCTTGCGTTCTTTGGATTTCATAATGCGATTCATGCTGCGGATGGCGGAGGCGCACAGGAGCAAGTGGAGCAAGTGGAGGTTCAAAAACGAAAATGGGAAAAAAGGAGGACAAATATAGAAATGCATAAATGAAAAGAAGTTGCAAAAAAATCATGGAGAAATATGGCGAGTGTTCAGCTGAGAATTCGGAGTATTGATTACTTATTTATGAGTTTATCTCTCAATGGAAATGTGCTTTGATTGCACAGATAAATAATATTTAAGTTGTAAATTTCAGTTACAAATTATAGAAAAAGTACAAGAAATCTAGATTCTTTAATTCGGGTTTTGAAAATTTAAAAAAAATGCAGAAAGGCTGATAAATGATTATCATAAAACAAAGACTTCTAATCAAAGTTTATCTTTAGCTCCTTAACAATCTAAAAAATGTTTACATTATGAAAAATAAAACCCAACTTTAATACCTTTATTTTAATCAATAAAAATTATTTAATAACTCACAAATTAATGTTAAAAACATTCCATCTTACTGGAAACATTAGAAGAAATTTAGTTTAAGTTTTGGTATTTAAATTTATAAACAAAGACTTCAAATCAAGGTTTAATTTTAACTCCGTAACATACTTTAATCTATTTCACATTATTAAAAATAAAACCAACTTAAATACCTCTATTTTAATCAAAACAAATTTAATAACTCATAAATTAGTATTAAAAACCTCGCTCCGAAATCTCTGCTGAAACTTCCCTGTGTTTTGTGTGTTTTAAAAAACAGTTAGCATAAATAAGTTGCCTGTAAATTAACAGCTAATGCTGTTGGCCATAAAGAAAGAAGGTTCGGAAGAGAGCTGAAAATCTCGACTAGACCAGAATTTTGCACCATTTTCCCCAGTCAGCGGTAATTACGCTGAGGTTCGGTCTGATTGATGGGCTTTGCCAGTAAGCGCTTCCCTTGTGCTGCTCTACGCTTGGTTCTGGGCAATTTGGAAAATTGCATTTTCGTTCGCCGTTAACTTGTTTTCTGTGCGTAATGGCCAAGAGAACCCCAGCTCAAAAAAAAAAAAAGAAAAGGGGGGCGTGACCAGTCACGAGTCTAGGCGGTATGAGTTATTTACGTGCGATTTGGCAAAAGGCAGAGCGCGAAATCTACTCCAAAAATTGCCGGCTAGGCAAATTAAATAAATATTTGGCCGGTACGCGCAATTTATTGCGGAATGCTCGAGGTAATGGAGCTTGACTGCAACCTTCTTCCAAGCTTTCTTTCTTTCTAAAACACAACACACAAAACACACACTGCATTCTCTTATCTTGATTAAGAATTTAACTTATTTGTCACTTACTTCTCAATTTGTTCGCGCAATTCCTTCTCGAACGTTGGCGACCCGCATTGGCTCTGGAAAATGTGCAACGGAAAAAAGAAGAAGATGGAGGAAAAAAAGAAAACACATTAAATAAAATGCGAAGGAAATTAAACACAATAAATTAGTGCACTCGACGCTGATTAAGAACGACAATTTAATTGTCCATATCACAGTGCCAATCAGCAGCACTTTACAAGCTAATGGACAGCGACAAAGGAGCCGAACGAACCCCTGACTGAGGGTCAGCGGGGTTTGGGAATTCCAAGGGGCAAGACTCACACATGGGGCATTAGACCAAGGCTCCTAACTCCGCCTGCATGCAACACCATAAATCACCGGAGTCAACAACCCAAACCCAGCTCTATTCCTTTGGCGCGAACTGTAATCGATAAAAAATTACATCACGACTTTCTCATCTGTGTGACGTGACGATAAAACACATCCACATCCATCTAGACCCCAGACCCAGACTCAGACCCAGACAGTTTGTTATAAATTGTTTGCTTTAGTGCTAACAAAATGGATGACAACCGGCAACAACATCTACGGATTCAAGTGTAAATGAAACGTTGAATATCGTATTTATTATTGAAGTGCCAACACAAGTCTGAGATTACAGCACAGACAAATATCTAGAAATATATGTATGTATAATGTCTGTACATCATGCACTTAGCTATATAGATAAGAGTCGATTTTGTTTGCTCAGTCGAGAGTTCTTCCTCCTTGTGGCTTGTGAGGTGAATAGCTTCGCTTCGGCCATTAATCAGTTTAATTATGCATTAGACTTTGGATTCCTAAAATTCTCAAGAACTCTGGAGAGCAGTGTGGAGCTCCACTCCACTTTGCCACTAAGAATTCCTGGACTTTGTGGCTGCAATTCTTTTGTTTCTCCCTCTAATATTTACAGAGAAAGTAAATCTTTTGAGTATATATTATAAATTTTAATTAAAACTGTAAGAAAACTATGAAATAAATTAGGAATACCTCCTCCAGACTTGCTTAATAAAGAATATTAATTTCTCTATCATAAACTCTCCTTGTAAACCCTTGACTTTGCTCTTTAATTTGTTTTCTGTGTAGGGAAATATGTCTAGAACGCTTTCATCTGCAACACAGCAGCCGATGGTAAGGGAGCTGAGTAATAATAAAATGGGCTGAACGGGCGAAGGAATAGCTCCCGAGTAGAGGGAGCGATAAAACGCAGCAGCACGCGCCAATAAAGAAGTCGCCCCCTCATTACACTTACACCCCCTGGTCCCTGGTCCAGGGAGGAGCACCCGGAATTACAAATATATGCAATAATTTTTATTAATTCGCTTTCATGCATGGACCAGGCCAGATATGAAGGAGAAATTGGAAGCAACAGCAGGCGGCAGCCGTTCGGGGTGGCTTCGGGGTTCCCCCAGACTGATTGCCGTCCTCAGGCGCCACTTGTGCCGTCGCCGCCGCCGCCATCGTCGTCGGAATGATGAACGTGTTAATAAAATTAGAGAGAGCCCAAACGTTTGGGCCACTCTCAAAGACATGGCCCCCTTTGCTTTGCCTCCCAATTTCCCACCCAAGACGCTATTTCGGGCAACTGGTGCGCCTGTCGGCAGCTGTTGTTGGCCACTGCACCCACCCGTGTCCCGAGTCCCATGGAGCGCATTTCCCATTCAAGAGGCGACGCGCATAAATATTCATTGTGAATATTTCCCTCATAAAACAGAAGAGACGCGAGGGAGTGGGCAGTGAAAAAGAGCCTAACGAAAGCGGTGCCGACGCAAAAGCTTATTGATGAAGTTATAAAATCAGACATGAATTCTTTATTAATTAATCGAAACAAAGAGTTAAACTTTGTTGTTAAAACTTCGCCGCTCACGGGTTTCAATTAGCATGCGGCTTGGCCCCCCCTCCCCCCAAAAAAATGATTTAGGGGTTCGTTTAGCTTAACCCCCGACCCCAGGCAACAGAAATTAACAAAACAAATCCCGGCAACATGTTGCACCCGTGTCCTGGGGATAAACAGAGGACGAAGCACCAGTCGAAGTATTGGAGTATTGCTACGGGTGGCTCTGTCGATGGTGGTGGTTGTGGGTGGCACATCATACGGCCATTTGCACCCGCAAAACGCACTTCCGTAAGATGTCCGGGACACAGGGCCACCCCTCAGAGCTTGAGCTTAAATATGCACAGGGAGAAATTGTGGATTCATGGATACTAATTAGGTTTACAGGGAAAAAACGAATTTGTATTTGAATATAAATTTAAAATTTAGATTTTACAGGGTTTAAAAATATTAGATTTCTTAAGAAAAGCCCAAGGAATTTAGGTGGGTTTCAAATAAATTTAAATGACGCTGAAAAGTATGCTACAAAATCTAAAAATATCTCTTAGATACTCCTGTATTTTTCTAACAACGAAATACAAATTGTTTGCGTTCAGTATATCTCCCTTATCTGCCATAAAAAATCATCCATTGTCCTGTCAGGGGAGTTTATCATAAAAAAGGGGGAATCCTGCTCGCGTGGGCTTAACGATCGTTGTAAAATCAGAGGTGGAATTAACCCCTGGTTTTTACGAAAAGGAAAATATGAGCACGCTTATTATTAATTAACATGCGGATTGAACGGCGGGTGGCAACAGCCGTCGTTGCCGTCCATTTTCCAAATTGGAAGAAACATCTCCTGTAAATTCCTGATTTCACTGATTCTTACCATCCTTAGTCCTTGTTGCTGTGAAGCTTTATTCCATGCCAAAAGGGATTACTCTGGTGTTTCCTTTGGCTGTTGTTTTTCTTGCCGGTATAAATTGCATAAACTTTTGGGGAATTTCCAGAGAGACCACAAAAGCGTAAAAATAACAAACAACTTAAAGTCCGAAAGGGACGACGTCTGGCCGAAGGACGAGGCAAACTCCTTTCCTTTCCCCAAAAGCAGCATAAATTTTCGGCAAAAAGCAAACGACGTAACTCAAATTAGAAGGAAAGATATAATTTCCAGGAATGGCAAAGCGAAAACATATAAAAAAAACAAACGAAATGTTTAAAAAAACACGCGACCGAGGGCGAACATTGGCGTTGTTTTCGAAAGCCGGCGAAACAATGAGGAAAACGAAGGCAAGGAAGCAAGGAGTAGAACCCAAAAAACAACCCTCGCCGAGTGCGGCGAAAGGATGGGAGTGCTCACAGAGAGAAAGAGAGCTAGAGAAAGTGGCGAATTCGCCGCACAGCTGCTCTGCTAACTTGCTCTCTCTCTCTGACCCCCACCCACAACTCTCCCCCACACCCCCACAGAGACCCTTCGATCAGCTGCAACAGCCGGCAAAGCAACAACAAAAACAGCAACACAGAAAGCCAGCTCTCACCCACTTCTCCTCCCCCAAAAAGACGATGTTTTTTGATGTATTACTCCGAATTCGAATACGAATTGGCCGTTTTTAATTTAATGAACCGCGACGACGGCAGCAGGGGAGCTGCTAAACGTGGCGGGGGCGATGGGTAAACAATAAAATAAACATTTTGCAGATGCGAGGCAGAGGAACAACCCTATATATACTATATAGCTAAAGCTATATACTGGTGGTGATCCATTCACATGGTGAATTTCTCGTTCGCTGCGTCAAATGCAAACACTAAAACGTCACTTGAGCAAGATGAAAAGGGAAGCGAAAAAGAATGCATTGAGAAAAAATATTGTAAAGAGTCGAATATACCTTAATTTGTTTTTATTGGGATTAAAAAAACCAAGATCGCCAAGAAATAATTCGTAGGTAATGAAAATACCAGGCTTATTTGAAAACCAATTCCTTGAAGTACCCACAAGATCCTTTATATATAACCCTTTGAAAGGGGAATTACCAGTTTTATTTAATATATAACCTTTTGCTTGAAGTTCCCAAAAATGTTCATAATAAAGAATAAAATCACTAATCTGCAAAATACCATCATCTTTTAAAATTTTTTTATAATAATAAATAAAATAAAATATATGTTTTCCAGGGTTTCTTGTCTATCTTCACAAACAACATATTTTTTAGTAAATGCCAAACATTGGCGTCATTTTTCCTCAAGTGTTTCTCATATACAGAGCAATTCCTCATCCCTGAAAAAAGTTTCGCGAAAAATTAATTGCATTGCACTTTTTTGTCAAGGGGTTCTCTGAAGAGAGACCTCCTTCCCTCACACCCCATATAGTACGATGTAGTTGGTGGTAGTTCCGCACATTTTTTGGTCTGAATTCGCGGGGGCGTATGAATCATCAAGTTGGTTTTTTTGCTCCTCGGTTAAGGTTTAGCTTTAAAAAATAAAGAAATACCCCGAACTGCCTGCTAATGGGGTAGGACGTAAAGGGTGGCTTTCTATTAATGGACAGTCGTAAGTCGTAATAAGTATATGCAACAATATTACTCTCCAGAGTGGCTCTGACCTACCCTAAATTTATGGCTATATATTCAGTTATGTACATAACTCTAGTTATGGAGCCACCACGGGTGGGTGGTTCTACTACGACTAGGACTTGGACTTGGACTTGGACTCGGACTGGAATGGTGGTGCTCGGGTGGGTTGCCTTCATTTCCGAGTGAGTAAACCATCAAACGCTTGCGACAAAATTATTAGCAATTCAAAAGCACAAGAAGAAGATGCTGAAGCTGATGTTGATGCTGATGCTGATGATGATGATGATGATGGTGGTGGTGGCGGGGATGCACGGGCACACTCCTCCGGTGATGTGGATAATAAAAAGTGCTCGTGCTGCGACTTCTTTGCCTCCTTCCAGCTTCATACCCACTTTGCTGCCTCTCGAAAGCCCTTGCAAGAGCGACCAAGTGCCTCTCGAGAGACAACGTCCAAGACCACGACCACGCCCCCCACTTGACAGCTGACAGAGACGCTTTTTTCTTGTGTCTCAGTTGAAGGGGAGACTCCCTAAGACAAACTTAACATCTTTTGCAGTTTTATTATAATTAAGAAATCTTTGAAATATATTTTAAGAAAGTAGAGACATCAATTTACGCAGTTTCCCTCAATTAAACTACTGTTATTATATTTAAAACTCTGAAATATAGAGATGTGCACATTTTTAAGAAAGAAAATAAGAGATTTCTAATATTCGCATTTTTCTTTCTCAGAAATTTCCTCTTAGTTGGTCTTGACTGTACTCAATTTACCCAACCACTTCTTCTCTCTCTTCAACGTTATTTTTTCGCTTAAACTGAATGCAGCAGAGCTTTAATAAGGCGAAAGATATCCAAGGACAACAAGGGGCAAGTGGAAGGGAGATACAGACTCTCCAATTGAAATTAAAAACTGAGCACGTGCTGGTGTTGAAAATTGTGCATTGTTGCAGCTTCTCATCCACTTCCTCCCTTTCCCGCTGGACCCTAAATCAACTTTTCATTAGCACATGCCAATCCATTTCGGATTTGGCTTGTTGATCTGTCGCCTGATTAAAGGCAAACAAATAAACAAAACTTCCGTTTCGCCAACTTCTTCTCCATCCTCCTCCTCATCCCTCCTCATTTGTTTACAGCAAGCACAAATATTTGAGGGGACGAAGGATTAAATGTCATGCCAGTTGGGATGTTGGATGTTGGATGCTTTATGGACGGAACCGGGCTCAGCTGTTGTCGAGAAAGGAGAGCTGGTTAAAAAAAAGAAAGGCAACTGTCAGCAATTTGAGCAGGATGAAGATGGAGCACTCGAAGGAGTAATGTCAAAGGAAGCCAGCAGCCGCCGGCATAGTAACTAAAGTTACGGAGATAAAACCCTTTGAGGGACAGGACTTTCTTCTTATCAATTAGGAGCCCTTCGTAATGCTCTCGGGTTCTCTCGAAGCCCGGGAAATCAATTACATTTGCTATTACCAACGAGTAAACTCCCTGCTTTCGCCCAAATTGGAACCAGATGAGAATGATGATGAAAATGGGACAAGGAATGGGAGCCAGAGTGATGATGATGATAATGGGGAGAGCATGGCGAATCGGAAGATGGATATTCATTGAATCGTGCCATTTATTGCATGCCACATGGCCAACAAGCTGTCTAAGGTCTGGGCCGCCTTTCCTCTGCTTGTGCCAAAAAAAAAAACAAGGAACAAGGAACAACAATTCTGCAACATTCACACTTTTGGTGGCCCGACTTGTCAATGGATTGCCAGGCCCCCGCTCAGTCTCCTCGCTTCCTGCCCTTTGAGCCACTGATATGCCAATAACAATAAAGTACACACACACACACACAGAGACCGAATCTTGGTAGTAAGGGAGCGACTTTGACTAAGTGAAACCAAAGGACAGTGGCAAAAAGCAAAAACAGGACCAAAGGCAACGGAAACTGGAGTTTCTGATAAGTTTGGAGAAGTTTTAATACTCTTTTATGATGAAGTTGTGGGAAATTTTATATAGAACTTCTTGTATTGAGTTAATAATAGCACCATTGTGCACTTAAGATGACATAATAAAATATTATTAGTATTACCATTAATATATTATTATTAAATTACCATTTATATGGTTTTTAAGGTACTGAAAATTCAGATACCTATAATTAAATATTATATATTATATATTATTTAATCCTCTTCACAAATATATATTTTTATTATGTTCAGAGATATTTCATAGCCTTACAATCATCTCCCTAAAATAATATTACCCGTTTTCAAGGGTAAGAAAGCGCAAAAGCAGCTGAGGGAGCAGCAAGCATAGTTAATCGTTATTTACAGACAGATAAAGTGCAGAAATATTGCCAAAGGAGCTGGAAGTTGGGACAGTGGCAACGGTAGCTCATGTATCCACTCCGCCCACTTCCATTTCCACAGCTCTCTACCGCCTCACGCCAAGTTTCTTGTAATACACCAAGAAAAAACTAAGTTTAAATTGAAATATAAAAAAAAATATATATAAAATAAATTTCATTATAAACTAAACCTTAAATTTACTTAAAATCTCTTCTGAACATAATTTTTTATTCATTATTTAAACTGCCATAATCATAGAACTTTCCCTCAGTGTGATAATCGGATTCCCATGCATGGACCACGCTCACAGCCAGCAGGCTGGCGAGATGATAAGACGAGGAGAATGGGAAGTGGATGCGGCGGGCAGGGCAACTGCCATTGCCATACTCGTAAATTTCATGGCGAGCCGGAGAGCCGCCTGCCAAAAGCATAGAAAATCAGGAAAATGGCCAGAACGGGGCCAGAAGAGCTAACACATAGATCCAAAAAGCAACGGCGGCGGGGGCCGCAAGCACTTTTCCACTTTTCCTCTCAACGCGTTTTGTCTCCGGTGCTTCCTGCGAATAGCAGGCGGTGGGTTGGTTGTTGGCCATTTGGCTGCGGAAATCATTGGCCAAAAATATGGAAGAGTGGCGGCCACACGCTGCTCCTTTTCACACCATAAACTTCGAGCAGTTAACTCGTTTTCGGGACTCCGAGTTGGCTCCTTTTTTCTCTCCTTTTTTCATTCCTTTTTCTCTTGTGTTATCAAATTCAATTACCTAAAGCCGGAAATGCGTATGCCAAGCCGAGCTCCTTCCGCCGGAAAGTTCCGGCCATTAAACTTTCTTTTCGGCATCCGACGAGGGCCATCCTCCCGGCCATTCTGATGACAGTTTAGATTGTGATTTGCCATTGACGGGCTTTGATCGAGTGCGTCGAAGGTAATAAACTGTCAGAATTTCCTAAGGCGAATTATTCGGAGAGGTTTATGTTGCCCAATTGGCAGGAGAGATATCTGAAGGGGCCTTTTTTTATTTTATTTTGTTATTTGAGAAGTTTTGGGTAAAACAGTTGCCTCATTTGCATTGATTAAATATTAAAATTTGTAGATTCGGTTTCTTAAAAAGTAGCTAGATAAATAAGTTGCAAAGATTTTATGATAAAAGTAGTTTTAAGATAACTATTTTCCCTATTAAAGGCACAAATTAAACAAAAGTCCTGTTTAAATACTGAAATTAAATCTATATTAATCCATAGTTCGATCTAGCTTTAGTTTTCTGAATATTAAGCTGAACTTTCTATGAAATTAAGGTTGGAAATTATTTATTTCAAAAAAAGTGATTCTCTTTAGACCCCAGAAAATATCTTTACTTTAAGCTTGGCCCTAAAATTAACATCTCAAAGTTCTTTAATTAAGTTATGTGTTCTAATTACAGCTTTTCTTGCATTTCATTTTGTAAAATCTGTTGCTGCTTTCAGTCTGCTGTTGTTTTAGGTTCTATTTTCATTTCAGAGATTGTAATTGCAGCTCCTTCGGCCGGATAATTTGACGTTGTTACAAGGCTCGTATATATCGTATTCGTATGTGTATGCCTGTAATTTGAGCTTGTAACTTTTAATTGCCCGGCCAGGCGACCTTGTTCCCCACACAGCCTGACCGCATAAACCGCACTGAGCGCAAACGACTGAACACGATTAATGACCCCCATGTCCATGTCCATCCAGTATGGTATGGAGTTCCCCTCACCCCGGTCAAAATCTCTCACACGCTGACCGCACAGGAAATTAAAATGCTTGGGGAATGGGAGCCAGGAACTGGGAACTGCTAACTGGGAATGGGCCCAAAACCCAGCTCTCCAGCTCCAGCTCTCCAGCTCCGGCGACATTAAACTCAAAGTTCATTTCGAGAGCAATGTCCGGACCGGGTAATAACATCCCCAGCTAGATTCGAGACGAGATAGATACATTTCCGTAGGAGTTGTACTCACTTTCTGGAACTCCTCCTGCAAACGCAGCAGAGCGCCTTCAACTTCATTCATCCGCTTCTCCAACAAATCCTGCAAGACAACAAAAACAGAAAAAAACCAAAAACTCAGCAAGCAGCGCAAGGAGGCTAAATGCTACGGCTAAATGCCCCAAAAATGAAAAGTTAAAGCTAGCTCAAAATGTGCATGGATGAGTTTCTATTTATTTATTTATTTATATTTTTTTTTGTTGTGTTTATGTGGCCAGTGAACCAATGAATTTGTGTATTTGTGTGTTCTGTGGGTGTGTAGTGGGTGTGTGCATGACTGTAAGCAAAGGCAAAGTGCTGCCGAAAAAGGGTTATTTTCTGGTTTTAAATTTGAGAATATTTTGACAATAAGTTAAGGGGAGATATACATTTTTCCCACTACAAATTGAAGCATTTTATTGGGAGAAATTAAGTCCGGTTATAAATGGAATACCATTTTGGGTAAATGTGATTTTTATATAAATAAATACTTTGATATATAGTCGGAGAATGTATGAATAAATGAAAAAACATTTTACCTTTTTGTGGCAATTTATATTTAAGTTTGTTAAATCTTTACCTAATTTAAGTGTAATATTTTTCGAACTGTTTTAAATTAAATTATTCTTTAGGTAAACTCCTCACTTGAGCTGGAAAAACCTCAATATTTATCAATTTAAAAATGAAATATTCCTTTAAAAACGTTATAAATTTGGCTACTGCATCTTTTACATTAATCAGAGAATTATTTATAAATAATTACTATTAAAATAAATAGTAAATTAGATACTTATATTAATCAGAATAAGTACTTCGGGTCTGCAATTATTTTCCCACTTTACTAGTTAAATTTTATAAGGGAACATGTGTTTTAAATACATCATTTTAACCTTTAACCACAAAAAATACCAATAATTCCTAAACTTTCTATAATAACAGAGAACTAACCTTAAAAATCACTCATAAAGGTAACATTTATTGCAGCAAATACAAAGTTTTCCCAAAAGTTTCCTTGTTTAAAACTATGCTCGAGTGGGAGAAAAAATTATAACAACTTGTAACAGAAAAATGAAAAGCAATTGAAGCTAATTTATGATCTTGTCACCGCAACGAAAACAGATTCGAGGTGTAAAAAGCAAATCATTGAACTCTTTTGGGCACAATCCCGATTTTCCAACTGAATGCAACATGGCATTCGAACCAAATAAAAAATAAAAAAAACGAGAAGAAGAAAAAAAACTCACACAATGAGTTTCAACTTAATCCGCACGCGATGAAGAGAAGGTCTGGGGCAGGTGCGACAGGTGGGGGACAGATGGGGGCCCAAGTTGCAGGTGTGCATGGCCAATAATTCACCGAGAGAGCAAGGCTGACATGCCACAAGAACTGTGGCGTTGAAATCGAAAAGAAAAACCCAGAGTCCGGTCTTCAATGTGGATCTGTGGATCGGTGGTAGCCCCACTTATAAGCTATATATGTATGTAGGCTATATATATACACCAAAATGACATGGAGACATCCAGGGTGCCTGGGAGGAAGGTGGCGTGGGCAGGAAATGGAAATGGCAATTTCCAAGTTTTCCCCTTACACAAAAATGGCCAACAGACATCAGAAATCAAAAAACAAAAAATAAAACACAAAAAAAGAAACAACAATTGTGACGCCGCTGCGCTCGTAAAACAGCAGTTTGCTTTTTTGGATTTTTTTTTTGTTACTCAGTCTTCTGTTTTGTTAAACACTTAATATTAGTTGTGGAAGTTGTAAAAATAATTTTTATAGCTCGAGGAAAATGGGTTGCCTTGTCTCTCGAAGCGTGTTTTTTTTTTCTGTTTGTTGTGTCTTTGTTTCGGCCATTTTGCGCAATAGACAAATTGATTTTTGTTGTTCTGCCTTAACGAGAGAGAATTTATAAAGATTACGATCCCAGGCGAGCGATTATGAATGGCCAAAAGAGTCGAGGAGTTGGCTAACTAAAAGCGAGAATGAATGCCATGATTTGTGGCAGGAAATAATCCAGTCTGCGAGGCGGAGCTACAAGGTGAACACTGAGGGAAACTATAGCTTGGAAATTATGATCCAAGAAAGATATTTTCTATATCTATAGAAGATCTTTATAATTCCTGACTAAAATACCATTTATTCTTAAAGGAAATTTATTCAAGAATTAATTTGTTTTTCCCCTGAATGTATCCTTTCTTGGCTTTATTTCTTTCCCATTTCTAGGCAATATTTAAAGCACCTACCTAGTTATTTTTCTGTGTAAACAAATAAAGCAGCGCCTAGGTATACACATATCCATATGCTAATGCAGGCAATGAAATGGAGACGGTGACGGCGACAACAATGCCAGCCCATAGAGCTCTATTCTCTCCAGCTGACGAAACTGTGCGCATGTGCAGCAGAATCGTAGAATCGAAGAATCGGGGAATCCGAGCCAGAAGCTGACATGGAGAGGGGGACAAAGTCTGAGCAAACACAGCAAATAAATAGCTGGCGGTTCGTTGAACTCTCCTCAATCACTCGTCGCCAGTGCGAAATTGCACAGTTGCAACAGCAGCAGCAGCCGAGCAGCAGCCGCAGCAGCAGCAGCAGCAACATCAGAGCACAGCGGCAACTGCAACTGCAACTTATGGAGAGAGAACGTGACTGGGTTCCGATGACAGCAATGGATGCAGTGCATCAGCTGCAGAGTTGTTGTGTGCGCACACAAATAATCGAGATGCCATTTGGCAAATTTGCTGCGAGTGGGTGTCTGGCAGCAGCAGCAGCAACTGGAAAGACGTAGACATGGGTCCTAAGTCTGGACCTTGGTAATCGAGACACGCAGCCAAGGCAGCGGATTCGTGGGTTCAATTAGCGGGAGCCGTGACTTCTGGCTGGGATTCTGGGAAGCCGCGTCAATGGCCATTTACATGGAGAAGTTACCAACTTGCCGGCTGGAACGCCTGACTCATTTGCAGCCTCTTATGGAGCATTCGACCTGGCAGCTGCCTGCTCCGGCCATAAATCAACTCCAGCGTCCGCGCTTGCGCCATACTTAGTGCTATTAAAACGTCACGGAAGTCGGGACGTGAGTAGCAGCAGCAGCAGTGAGAATGTTAGTCCGAGATTCAGGAGGCAAGCATATGGGATCACAGCACGATCCCTGGGAAATGCTGGCTCGAGATCCAGGTAATTGTCAGCATTTATACGCGATCAATTAGACTGGCAAAGGTTGGGGAAGGGGAAATTAGGAGGAAAATCGCGGGAACAGCCGCTGGAAGATGTGCTCCCCAGTTGGCGTGACCCGACCCTGTGGCTGTGGGGATTCGCATGTCAAGGTGGCATTTGGCCTGACTGCCAGCCTGCTCCATCAATCTCTGGAACGCCGCTGCGATGTGTCTCAAATGGCACGTTAACGAGTTCAAGTGGCTCACAGGCCGAGTTCAAAGGTGTTTGCTTCGCCGAGAGTTTCGTTTGCATGCCGGGAAAATTCTCCACACGCCACACAAAGGAAAGCGCACTGCTCTTTCTTAGCTTTCCCCCGTAGAAAATTGGGTTAACCCGCCGGCAAAAAAAAAGAAAAAACACCAGAAAGCCGAAGGTTAGTTGCCGGCGAGATGAGAGGGGTTATGACTATATATATATATGCAGGGAACTATGGCTATGATTTGATTTCGGGTTTGATTGTCTGTAATTGGATGGAGGCCTCTCTCTACCCCAAAAAGCGCTACGTGCCGGGGAGTTACCAAATACCAAAGGAATGGGGCTCTATAATAATACCAAAACTCAAAACAATACCAAAAGCTCACCTTATCACAGCCGCCAGATCCAGATCCTGAGCCAGATCCTGAGCCGGAGCCAGAGCCAAAGCTTGAGCCGCCATGCCGCTCCAGGGACAGAGTGCCCGCCTCCGATTCCACGGGTGTTCGCGGCTGATGCACCAACTGTATCCTGCCCTGGGATATCTGTATGTAATTCGGGGGCGGCGGCATTGCATCGTGCACATCGTCCTTGTCATCCTCATCGCAATCCTTCTCGTTTTGCCTGTCATGGAAAAAAAAGAGAGCACAAAAATCAAGATCAGTTTTCCATTTCGGCCTTGGGTTTCGTGTTTCAAGCATAAAGCTGGGAGTTGCCCAACCATGGTCAGTGGGCAGTGGTTACAAAGTGGTTTCCATATCGCATTGCTGACATATTTCCCGGATTGCCCCATAAAGAAGTGTCAAAATATTTCCTTTGGCTGTAGTTGCTTTTTCTTATCGGCAAAACTCACACAAAAAATAAAATACAAATAAATATAAAGCAAGTGTTGCACAATGCAGAAATATCTACAGCAAGGAAAATTGTAAATACAGAGCTAGGAAAACTCAGGCCATACAAATAGTGATCTCAGGAGATAATTGCTATAAGAAATACACTTTAAAAATATATATTTTAGCTGATAAAATAAAGGGAATAAAATGATCTTTTAATTAAATATTTTTAGAAATTAAAGTGAGCCAGGAAAAAGACCTAAAAGACAAGTCTTGCTTGTTGTTTCTTCAGGAAATTCATAGATCTTTCTCTTTATTAAACATTTCTAAATGTTCTTTCTTTCAGTGCTTTTCTCATAACCTGTGAGCCTGTTAACCCATGTTTACTGTATGCCAGTTAACTTCAATTGATGGGGGTTACCCACCTTGGGGCTATTTTTGACGCGACCCAAAAAGACTGTGACAGAGATATCAATTGCATTCTCTGTGGCCCAAAGTCCAAGAGTGTGCAAAGTGCATTGCCTGGGATCACCTGCTGTGGGGGGGGGGGGGGGCTGGGGGGAAACGNAGGTGTGTGTCGCGGTATCCTGGGGGGGGGGGGGGGGGGGGGGCTTCAGGGAAACGACTCCGGTTAGTTTGTGGCCAAACTTAGAGCATAAGTATCCTCAGCATCCCATTGCTAACAACGAAAAGTCGCTCGTTATTTCCAATTGAATTTGCAGCTAAGTGCAAATAATTCGATAAAATTGCCACTCGGAGGCATTCGAGTGGGCAAACACTGGCCAGAAAATAAAGGGGAAAAAAATCACCATGAGGCCAAAATGCTTTTCGGCTTGCCAGCTTGTCTACGTTCACATCTAAGCCAAGTGATGCACAAAGAGAAAATGTAGAGACTTGGAAGTTAAGAGGCTATTTTCAGGGGATATTGAAGGTAAATTAAATTTTCTTGCTGAAATAGTTCTATTTAATTAAATATTTGTAAATGGTCAAATTAAAGCTTCTACTTTAGTAGGAAACAATGTTTTAACTTTAATTATAATAGTTTTACCTTTAAATAACGTACTTAAACTGCAAATTTTTTAAATAAATCTAAGACTGGATAATAATATCAAATATGAATGAGAATAAACTTAAGGTTCCCTATTTAATTAATTAATTAATTAAATAAATCTAAGACTGGATAATAATATCAAATATTAATATCAAATATGAATGAGAATAAACTTAAGGTTCCCTATTTAATTAATTATTGTCTAAACTTCTTAAGACCCCCAATTTCTCACTATGTACCCCTCTCACCCTTTTGGCTTTTAGCTCTTGGCCCGGTCCAGCTGCAATCCAGTTTTTACTCACTCTAACTATCGAGTTGCAGTTGCCGTCTTGAGTTGAGTTGAATAAATGGCCACAAAAAGAGCTGCAAACAATCTTACAAGCTAATCGCACAAAATGTTTCGTTTCGTGTTTGACGTTGACACCGGCCAAGTGGGCAGTGGTCAGCACGTATAAATAAAAATATATATATATAGAGTTAGAGTTAGAGTTAGAGTCCCCGGCATATCGGTATCGTTTTTCCAAGACGCAGAATTCTGTCCACTGCCCACGTGCCGCATCGTTGAATTTCCATCCGTCTTTGATTTATAGGCATCGAATAAAGCAATCAAAATCAATTTAACTGTTATCAAGCTGGCCATTGGCAGCTGGTAATTAAGTGAGACGCCAACTATTATACATCGCATCACATCGCGTGTCAGTGAATCAGCAGCAGCAGCAGCAACTCCTATAGCTCTCAGTTTCCAGCTGCCTGTCTTGCATTAGATGCAAACCTAATTAGCCAGACGAGTGCCATCATTGGCAGAGTCAAAAGGCCAGCTAATGACATTACAGGGCTTTAATTAACGTTGGCCAGCCGCCTGTTTCTCGCTCTGCGATGCCAATTTCTATTCCGATACCCGACTCCCGATGCCAACCCATCGATTGACAGTGAAATAGTGCTGCAGGCGGTGCAAGGTGCAGAGTGCAATAGCACCAATTTAGCACTGACTCATCTCATCCAGCTAATGTGTGCATAATGGGTACTGCGACAAATTAAAGGCCTCAAATGGGAATACATTTTGAGGAAAAATAGCGGAGGATACAAATATTGTTTCTATAAAAAATATACTAAAATTTTCAGAGATTTCAAATAATTTTAAAAGCTGAAGATAGCAAAATGATGCTTTAAAATGTTACATATTAAAAACATAAACAAATTTACAATAAATTTGGTGACTTAAACATTTATTTCCAGACTTTCAGACAATTTTTTAAGGGATTTTAAAACCCTCAATACAAATTCTAATTTTTAAATAATTATTTTAGGCTTTATTATATTTGTTAATTATCTAAAATCCCTAAAAAATCTCTAAAACCACTACCCTTATCTCTCAGTGTCTTCAAACAGGAGCCATAAGTTACGCACACGTTTTGCTTGAATTTGCATTTCCATCGAAGCATTTTTCGTTGAATGTGCGAATGTGATGGAGCCACAAGGGAATCATTCCAGCCTAGCCTATGACTATGGCCATTCTCTGACCATCGGTCATTCGGTTAAACCTCCAATCCCTCCAGCTCCAACTCCAATTTTCAGTCCCCCAAACCCGGATCCCCAATGTCCAGTGCCCAGTCTGACTCTCTTGTTCTTTTTCTGCCTTTGTGGCACATTCGTTTACTGATTATGCGTTTTATGCGACGACCATAAATTTCCGCTGTCGCCGTTCCTTCACGTCTCTGCTGGTTGCTCGGTTCTCATCCTCATCCGCCCGGCCAGAGAGCGCTTATCACTGGCCATTGCAGTTGGCATAAAAATAAATATTGCACAAATGCGTATAAAAAGTAAATAAAATAAAGCAAGTAGCCGTCGCGTCGTTCCGCTTTATACGACCTACAAGTAAGCCGCATAAGGCGCTTACTCCCGCTGATATTCCCCCCGATTTCCCGGGGAATCACTGTCCCTTCCGTCTTTTTAAGAGCGATTTGCCGGGCATAATTACGCGAACGTTGTAATTGGGGGCTGCGGCTGCTTTTGCTGGCACCGATAAGCCAAGACGCATAATTGTGCTCTCGGAATTTCGAGATAAGAACCCATAAGCTTAAGCGGATTCCTCGGTGATGAGTGACCCTCTGATTGGTAATTTAGTGACCATTTTGGAAACACTTAATCGGAGAGTCACTTGAAGAAAATCTATAAATCGGAAAGTATTCTTTAATATCATCATTTTAATTAGAAATACTCGAAGGTTTTTTATTAGAATAATATTATTATAAAATCACCTAGATAATTAGCTATCTAACATTTTAATGTGCCATAGAATCAGAGCTATAAGTATAAGACTTCTTAAATTCTTGTTTAATATGAGAAAGAATATCGTTCAAATATTCTAGAAATAAGAACCTAAAAAATAATAACTCCTTGGAGTTTTCTGTGGCGCTTCAGATATTAATCTAAAAGTGTAGAACAATATTTCCAAACTCTTTAAAAAAAATAACAAAAAATATCCACCAATTTAGGCGATAATACTTTACTGCCTACTGACATCAGCTAAACGCTTAATTTGCATTAAGCACACTGAATTATTAAACAGCGAATGCAAAGTGCATGTGGGAATATTTACACACATGCTAGGTGTGTGTGGTGTGTGTGTGTGTGTGTTGACAATGAGGTCGCCAGAGCAAATAATTTACAGTTCTCCGCAGTAATTGCCATAATTTTCGACTGCCATTCGGTACTCGATTCTCCCCCATCTCAGGCATTGCTCCCCTTTGGCCGCCCCCATTCCTGTCATGAATATTGAAAATCGAAGTTAAAGTTGAGCCGCCCAGCTGTCCAACTGTCCGAATGTCCGAACTGCCACAGCTCCGCTAGTGGGTGCCCACTGACATGGGCGTGGGCTGGATTCAAAAACAACAGAAAACAGAAACTAAAACTGAAGCTGAAGTTGGATCTGAAACTGAAACAAACAGTGACCACACGCAGATGAAGTTGATGCAGTCTCCTCCAAGTGAGGCCTCCATTTTGAGTCGAGATTCCGTAGCCCACTTTGTCAGTCATCAGGAGAGATAATAATGTTTAATTACTAGAGTTTATATAAAGTTAAATAATTCGAATGCAGTTTAAGATTATTTTATTTTTGAAATCAAACAAAACTATAAACTACTCTTGTTTAATTCTTTAAAAATCCTTTCCTTGATAAGAATAATATTTAAACAATATTTTTAATAAGAAAATAAACTTATAAATATAATATTCCTGAGATTTTAAATCTTCACAAATTATGAGGCATTATAACTCCAATTTAATTATTTTTAGAGAAGTTCCCTAGTCACCCTGATCTCTTCTGTTCCTAACTTTGAAATCTTGAATCTTATGGCTCGCTACTGTCTGTCTTTCGAAGCAGTGAAGTTATCCGTTTGCTGAATTGCATAATTTATGAGTCTTAAGATCGATTTTAATCGCCAGTGTCTTGCATGGCTTTTTATGGCAAGAAGTTGGAAAAACAAAAGTGCCTGGAGGGGGCGTGTGAGTCTTAGTGTTCTCTATACCTTCACCGTTATACATGCACTATATCTGTACAAACATTTATGCATACATATGTTCTCGTGTTGATTCTCCCCGCTCTTGTTAATTTATTCATGAGTCGGCGAACGGGCTAAGCTTCCGTTATAAATCCGCGCTTAGTGCACTCCACGCCCGGCTGCACATTCTGGCACTCTTTGTGTTTGTTTGCTCGCCAAAGGGCCCTCGCCTCGTCTAGCATCTCATTGCCTCGCATGTAACCCATTTCGCAGAGTTGAAACAAATCCAGCTACACATAACCCAAATAGGCGTGTCACTCTCTGAATGTTTACCCTAGAATGGGGTCTTCATTCAGGGGTGTCTTTTTTGTGGGGTTTTTAAGGCTAGATATGAATATATTTTAAATAGAGATATTTTATGCTTCTAAATTGTAGATATCCTGGTTAACCTGCAATGTACAAGCAGTTGATGCTTTCTGTAAGAGCTTTGCCCTTTTTCTAACCTAATAATATGTAATCTTCGGAGCGTAACCGAATGATTATACAGTTTAAAATAAATACGCCACCATAATTACATTTTTTTATATTTATTCTTTAACTATTATAGCTACCTCTTTACCAAAATATTACGGCTTTGCCATCACTGTCACTTCCCAGCTTTTGTGTGTATTTTGTCAGTGCAAAGAGCAGGGGTTCATGGTGTTGTTCAAAGTCAAACAAGACCCCAAAAGTGGATGCATCTGCATCTGAAAGCATGCGTGTGTGTGAGGCTTAGGGCCCAGCTAAGTAGTTAATGCATTGTTTCCCAGTTCGCTGCTCCAAAAAAAGAGACGTAGGCGTGATGAGAAATGCGAGTAGTTGCTGCCTCTCATATATCCCAACTACGACGACGCGTTGATGCTATCGATACGTCGATGACCCACATCTGGATTCGCTTTCCGATCCACTGATACTGCCTGCCTGACTGACTGCCTGCCTCTGAGCCCACACTGGAAATTTGCATAATTTGACGACAAGTCGCGGCTTGGAGATTTATTATACGCGCTTCATAATACACTTCATGTGAGCCAAGATGCCGAATATGGTTAAAAACCAACTGGCGATAAGCATCGAGCAGGAAATTACAACGACATAATTGAGTGCCATGTTGCCGAATCGAAATGAGATCGCACTTGGGACTGGGACAGGGATTGGGATACATTTAAGCCAGCTTATAGGCCGTATTGTTGGGACCCGCACAATTGTCAATTCGAAATTATTCGACCGAGGCGCCGAAATACCCAAAAGCCACAGCCATATGCACAACTGCTGTGTTTGTCCGTGTGTAAATACCGAGTATTTATGCAAATATAAACAAGGGCCAAGCGGCTTCCATGCAAATACCATCGTAGATTAGAGCCATCCAGCCACGATGGGCATGCGTCACGTTTGATTCCAGGGAACCGGTGACCAAAGGAGCAACTAAAACCAAAAACCAACACGAAACGGAAGTCAAGTGGACACTTGCCGCTTCCTCTACCTCTCTGACCAAACACCTGGGGGACCTGCGTTGATTGACAGGCGCGAGCCGATGGTTGGCCATTGCATTTGCATTTCCAAACACTTGCCAAATTAAGGAGCTTAGGGGATTTCAATTTAAGTCTATATAAAGATTTTAAAGGCAAGACAGATGTTATATAAGCAATACTTGGGGTCTAGGGGATTGTGTTTGAGGTGTTTCTTAAGACTTTTATTGAAGTTTCTCATTTTAAATAGGATTTTCCAAAGGTTAAACTGCGTTAAGTAATTTTTAAAGTGGGCAGCAAAGAAGGGATTTGGAGGAACATTTTAATTCTTAAGTTAATAAACTCGAATTACAGTATAGAAATACGGAAAATATTCCAATATTTGAAGCTCATCTTTGCAGATCTTTAAAAGAATTTAATACAATCTCCTATGTACTATATCACATTCGTTTCTTGACAGTTCTCATCATTCAAAACTTCTTATGAGCTCTCAGATTCCCATTTTGATTGATCCCCTGAATTGATCTACCTGAAATTTTCTCTCAGTGCAATGGCTTAGCCTCCCTGCCAAAGGAAGCCATCAAGGTGCAGCCGTCGGGTTTAGAAAGTTATTTGCATGTAACGCTTTAGCCGAGGCCGCTCCTCAACTCTCGAGTGCTTTGCATGTAGATTTCTGATTGGCACTTGGCCAAAGCGGAAGCGATCGCTAAAGCGCTCTCACTTCAAGGACAATAGAATGTTAATTAGGGGGACATGAAAAGGAGGCCTAAGAGGTGGCTCTGCTATTGCCAAAAAATATGTTTGCTTCACACACTCACCACTCCACGCCACGCACCCTAATGACCCATAAACACTGGCTCAATAGGCCATATCCGCTGGCCAAGATAACGCTTTTTTGGCTCGAGGCACCTGTCGCCCTGTAGCCCACATCTATAACGAATGCCAGGTCGGGTCATAAACACACATACCCACATATAAATTCTGTTTATCAACAAACATTTTCGCTGGCCCCACGAACACCAACAATGGCGCATAGTTTGGTCGCTGGGCGGCTGTAAAATGGGGAGTTTGTAAAGGCTAGAAGGGGCTGAATGGTTGGTAATGTTGGGTGGGGTTTTATTTTTGGGGTGTCAGTGGTGCCAGTGCCAGTGCCAGTGCCCCACCCAAGGCGACCAAACCCAAAAACTGGCTTGCGTTTAAAGCGAGCGTTAAGGGCAAACTTTTAATTAGAAAGCAAGTACGGTCAGCTGCAAAATGGTGAGCTGAGGGAGTTGGGTAGCAAATAGGGAAACTATGCAAGGGAATATATATTTCATTAGACTCTTATGTGTACACATGTAGGTAAAGAGTACACAGAAAATAATAGAGAGAGAGAGCTAGATAATTAAGGAAATTCTAGAAAAATAGATACTACAAGTTAAGAACTATTTAAGAAGTAGTAAATAATTGGAATTTGCTTTATTACTGATATTGAAGGGCCTAAAACTATTAAAATACACTTAAATTCATTAAATAATATTTTTTATAAATGTAAATTATCATTGATATTAGTTATATCTCAAAATAAATGCTTAAAGTTCTAGATATTATTAGTTTAATGGTTCTAGACCCCTTCTAGATCCCTTCTTTTGCCTAAAATTTTTTTCTTAATTAACTAATTCCTTTTTGCTTCTTGTAAATACTTTTCTTTTCATTCCTTGATTCTTTTTTTATTATTTCATTTATTTTTTCTCAGTGCCTGCGTGTCTTGCCGGTGGCACTGACTTTTCCAAGCCAGCGAACTCTGCATGTCAAAGCCCAATAACGGAATTGAACGCACAATAGTTGGCAATCAACGAAGCTGAACTGGGGTAGGTTAGGGTCATGCCACGCATCAGGGAATGGCCCCAGAGTCAGAGCTCCATCTACAGCCACAGCTCCTGTTCCAGTTCCAGTTTCCACTCCTCCTTCCTCTCTGATCCCGCTCTCTGCTCCCATTTCCCCGATGATAAATCGCAGGCCAACTTCGCCTGTGCATCTGCATGTGTCAGCCGCTCATTAAAAAGGTATTCATCATTATCGCGACACTCCGCGCCGCTGCAGTTGCAGTCGCGCCCCAAAGTGAAAACGCCGCCAAGACTGGCTGCGAGAATTGGATCTGTCGCTATATCTTTTGTGGCGGCATGTCTGCTGTCAAATGCCATACTGCTATACCACCAAGGGGTGCCTGCCTTCTCTCAGATGTTTTTATTAATTTCACTGGAGCCACCACCTTAATCCCCAGCCAAAGTGATCGATGTTCGGGAAGAGTGTTTACTTGATTATTTTGCAATCTCGACTGGCATTACTTGTTGCCTCATAAAACGCTTCAAGTTATGGCCAAAAAGAAGCATAGAAACTAATCTTAACATACATCAAAAGCTAAGCGTTTTGGCCAAGCTAAATTAGTTTTGATTTATAGCAAAATATAGATGCCAAGGTGGCGAATTAATGATATAAAAATACAACAAGCTCATGATGCAAAACGTGTTGTTATGCAAATTGGTAACTGACTGACTGCAAGTCTTAAAAATAAACGTTAGGGAAATATTAATAAAGCCATTATAATAAATATAATATAAGGTTTGAGGAGAGCTTTCTAGGGAATGTGATTTTAAATAATAATAATGAGGTATTTAAGGAAAATATATATGTATTACCCTTTACCAGTTTAGTTTTTTAATTGCATAATAATTTTATATTTGTTATGGAAAAACTCAGATAAACTCTCAAGTTACTGATGAGTCTGAGGGCATTCGAGTTTCGTTGTGAACTTGGACATATGTGACATATCTCAAAGTGCAATTGTAATTTCCTTGCTTTCTTTTCTCCCTCTCCTCATATTTTTCTTTTCTCCATTTGTGTTATTGTGAAATTGTTCAATAATTTTTCTTTTTCTTGGTCCCCAGTTCCAGTCGTCATCGTCATCCTCCTCCGTTTGGCCCCCTTTTCAGAGACGGAATGAGATGCGTTATGCGATATGTGCGCCACTTTGGCTTATGATGGAATTGACACTTCAGTTTTTGTGACACACGAAGGAGTGCGGGACGCCCATCACAAACAGACCCGGGCACTGATATAGACGGAGATGTGTGGAAAGTGGAGTGTGGAGTACCATATAACCCCCAGTCCGGAGAGAGATGCCAGATAGTGGAGGCAGACGCACTTCACAAATGCACAAAATGGCATTTTCTTTTGTGTGTGCAATGAATGCCTTTTCTTTGCTCTTCCATACGGTGGTGGGCGTTATATTCTTCTCTAGGATGGAGTGGGTCCACAGAGTTTTACGGCCAAGTGGAGTTTGGAGATGCGTTTGTTAGTGCTAATGGGGTTGCAGTGCCACGCAGAAACTCCCCTCAATCACTAGAAAATATATAATTCGATAACAGCCCTCGAAATGGACGTTGTGTAAATTGTTTTGGCATTACGAAAAGTTAGAGTTTTGTATTTCCGCTAATTGCCAACAGAGCAGCCCTGAAGCTTGCCTCGGTTTAATTTCCATTTTTATACGTTTCTCGTTTTCCTTTTGTGTGTAATCTAAGCTGGAAAAGCTGGCAGGGGGCAGCAAGCAGTACATAGCCTACATAACTGTAAGTTCCCAGGGCCTCACGCTTTGTTGCACCACATTTCCCTTAACTTTAACCCATAAAAACCAAGGCACATGCGCCGCGTCGAGAGATGTAAGAGATACATTTGATATAACACACACGGAGCTGAATCTGTAGGCAAAAGCCGGAAAACAATGCTTGGAACAGGGCGAAAAAATGGGCTCGAATTTGAGAACGAATGAATGAAGAAACTGCCGGCGGATATATATCGTTATTCTGTAGTGTTGTGGGTTGTTTGCGGTATGTATCCCGTATCAATCATAATTAGGCAGCCAGTGGATGCAAGTTTTAAGAAACACTAATGTTTCTCCTACTCTCAGACATTCATCTCCATGACTTTAGGTTTTTATGTTCGTGAGAATTCATCATTGTACTCCTTTAGATCTTGGGTTTACAGAGAAAGAAAATAAATAGTTTATAAAATGAACAAGGAAGTGGAAAAGGAAATTGTAAAAAGTATTATAGAGATTCTAATAGAAGGCATACCAAAAATATTTGTAAAAATTAATAGAAAACCTTCTCAATAAATACATTTATCTTCAAACTCTTTCAAAATCCTCTTAGCAACTTTAAGATTAAGATATAAACTTGAATTTTAAATCCCAAAATTAAGCAAATCAAACAAAGAAACCTTAAAAATCCAAAAGCTCTCTTTATGTTAATTGACAGTAAAATCAGACTCCTTCTCTTTAGAGCCTTTTAATCATTTCTTTCTTAAACAAAGAAATTAAGTCGTTTTAGCTCTGCTTTTATTTTAAATGTTATTTTTTTTTAAGTGCTCTTTATGCAGCTGCACTTGGCTTCATCCGACTTTCGGGGCCCACATCCCCAGCACATCAAATGTTTAGTGCTTAATAAAGTGTGTTATGTCTTTCGTGTAATTATTTTTAGCTTTAGTCGCGCTTGATTGCCATGTTACCATGACGATAAAGAGAGGAGGAAAAGCGGGAAAATGTAGGGGTATAAAAGGCATCGCAGGCGTTTTTTTTTCTTGTTTCTTTTCTAAGCGTGTGTGTGGGCCTCGGAACAACACAAAGTCTTAAAGGTTTTTCGGAACAAAAAAAACACAGGCAGAAACCCAATCCCCTCCAGAGTCAGCTCTCCTCCATATATAGTATGTAAATGCGAGAGTTCCACCTACAAGGTGCTTTTGGGCTTTTTGGGTTTCTATTTGCACAGGTGTTTTTAGCACCTGGGTTCATGGGTGCCTCTGATGTGTTTGGGGCATTAGTTATCATCATCAGAAGCCGCCCCTTTGGAGGCGTGTCACCGTTAAGTGCTAAAAGGCATTCGACTGCACTTTTCTGTAATAATTAGCACATCTTGACTTGTAAATAGAGGCCACCAGTGATGAGGGCAACACGTTCTGAGAGACTGTGTGTGTGCCCTGCTTTAGATACTCTTGGTTTCAGTGACTGCAGGAAAAAGTATCACAAGGTTTTTGGTTCGAAATTTCAAAGATGATATACTAACTGAACTATAAATATAAAATATACAAATATGGGAGGTTTATTTATGATAAATATATCTTTAAACAGAACTTGCATTCTACTTAGCTTTAGTTTACAAGGTTTTTAATATTTTAAAAGTCTTTACTGCATGGGTTTTATTTTATAAATCAACTCAACTAATTAAAGTTTACATTAAATAAATATATTTTTAATAAGACATGATTTTGACCATCAAAAGTAATCGATTTCTTCCTATAACTGATCTCATTTTAATTATTTTGTTCATGAACAAATCAAATTGGGTCAAAGTGAGGTCTGTTTTTGGGAAAATAAATTCAAAATTGGGTTATTAATTTACTTTTTTAAGGAATTCTCAATGACTCAGCTGAAGAATTTCCCGAGAGTCACTCTCAAAAGACAAATTACCCCCTTTAGCTCTTTAAAGTTTTCTCGGTGATTTCCCATTTTCCAAGCACCAAGAAACTTTAATAGTTTTTGGCGGAAACTTTCATTGCTTCTCTCATGGCGATTGCTTTTCCCACGAAAATAATTTGGCAGATGGCTTTTTGATTGCTCCGACTGTTAATTTTGGGAGATGTAATGGCCGGCGGGCCAAACTCCTCGAACTTCGATTTGGAATCGCAGTCATTGGAGCATAATTCAATTTTCGCTTTCGGGCAAACGAAACCGGTTCGAGATGGCAGCCGCCGCCATCAGCAATCAGCTAATAATAAAGATTTTAAACTAATTGGCTCATTTAACGCTAAAAAAAAAAAAAAATCATTATAATAATGACGACGATGACTGATGACTGAATAGATCTCTGAGTTTGCCCAGCAAAATCATGGCCTTCGGTAAGCTGGAGAGCGGCGGAGCTGGGAGTGTGGGGAATGGTAAATCGCCAGAAAAATTAATTATACAAAAGTAAGTTTTGCCATTGCAACGTTCCCTTTTTTTCTTCGTATATTTATTTTCCTTTTGTACGCGATACCCTCCCAGTTTTGTCAGCGATTTTGCAAATTGAAAAGGCAACTCCCTCGTCTTGGCCCCCCTTCGGCGACCAATGACCTTTATCGCGAAAGTCATTAACGAAGGAATTGGGGCATGGCCAAGACGGAATGAGGAAGGAGTCTCCAGGTCCAAGGAACAAGGAGGACGAATAAGAAAGGACAGCATTGATAAAGTGGAAGGAAACACATAAAAGCTGCTGCTGCTGGACATAATCGTCGCCGCGGGGGCAAAGAGGGGGTGGCTTACACGGAAAGAAAAATGGTTTGAGTTGGAAATTAGGAAAAGCATTTAAAGATCAAGGGTCTGGAATTTTTAAGACATTTTCTGGGGTTTCTGTGAAAAAATTGGAATTAAATTGCGTAAAAAAATTAATTGCAACAAATAAATAAGTGTATTTTAGCTTTTGTTTGTTTTTATGTTTATCGTTTTAAAACCAATTTTTTTACAAATAAAGACATAGAATGTTTGGATTCCTTTCTAATTCTAATAAATTTCCTTTAATTTCTATTAAATATTGCCATCATCTTCACCTCTTTATTATAATGTTGGAAATGTAGTTAATTTTATTGATATATTTAAACCAATTAACCGAGGATACCTTAGGTTACGTTAATTATTAACTAATTAACTAATTATCTATGATTCTATCTATTAAAAAATACAGAATTCATTTATGCTTTAATTAAAAATATACAAACACTCATCAGACTCGTAAAAATAAGCCCGAAATCTTTAGAAACCCAAGTAAACGTAGAGTAAAATACGTTCTTTATTTCAAATTGACTATAATTAATTGGATTTTAATTTTTAAGCTTTATAGACTTCTTATTCTAGGTGTAGGTGGGAGTTTTTCTGGTGACTTACTTGCGTGCCAGGCGCTTCCTAATTCCGGCAAACATTTTCGTTGCTCCTTTCGCTGCTCGCCTTTATCCGTTTTTATGTCCGTACTAATGTTGTATTGTAAATTAAATTGCCGATTTCCGGAGGGTTTCCTCGTACTCGTCGTACTCCCCTTGCTTTTTTCTTTCTCCTATCGCCAAAAGGGCAACAACAAAAATTCCGGCGACACTTAAAATTAATTAAAAAAACAGGGAAAAGCGCAAACGCAATTGTCGCGGAGCTTCAGTTTCATGTACTTGTGTACTTGTTGGTTTTTTGCCTGTTTTTTCTGTTCATTTGGTGAGTTGTTGTAGCTGCTGCTGTTGTTGTTGTGATTGGCAGCTTTTGGACGCCTCATTGCAAGCCAGCCAGCAAGCAAACAAACAAACAAACAAACAAGTCAGCTAACAAACAAATGGTAAAAACAGAAACCGAAATGAAAATCAATTAGCCTAAGTAGGCAGCTGCAACTGTTTGCCGGAGATTTATATTATATTTTTTCTATATATGCGTTTGGCCTTTTTCGTTATTCGATGTTCGTTCGGACGGATTGTGGATTGTGCAATCCGTAATTCGACGGAATCAATAATCCTCAGCTGCGATCGCCATCGAGCATTTCCACACACGCACCATCAGCACACACTTTTCAATTCACTTTCATATGGATTTTCATATTTTCATTCACTTGGCCATGTTGTTGACAGTCTCATCGGTTTGCTTTTTATTTTTCTTCTTTTGGGAGCTGAAACGAGCCAAGGAGAAATTCACACATTATTTTCAAATTCATTTTATGTTATTTTTCTGTATCAAAAAAATAAAAGAGGGAGAGCCCCGCACACAAGCGATTTATATAATTGACGTGTCGAGTGACAAATTCAAAGCATTTGCTGCCAACAAGTCGCATCGAATTGGATTTTTAGGGTTCGGCTTACGAGAAGTTACAGCATCGGCAGAAATGTGTCGTAATTCAAATTGCATCCCTCAAAAAATGCATTAAAAGTGGGGATTTATGAGCTATTTAGGGGACAGAAAATGAAGGCAGGGTCACGTTCGTAATTCTTGACTGGGAAACTTATAGAATTTGTATTGAAGTTTGTGGTTTTTGGGTATTTAAAATGAATTTTAAACATTTTAAAAGAGTGCATAAATTGTAAAATAAATTAATTAAGAGAAACTGAAGCTGAAAGAGTGCGAAAATGTTTTCCACACATTTAAAGCCAGCGGATTAACCCTCTCAATGATTACCAATCAATTATATAATTAATTCCACATAAATAAATATGTAATTACTTTAATTTATATCTTTAAAATCAACAAAGTGCCAGTAAATATTACCTCCCTGTTAAACATTTTCTTAATTTACATAAAAATCAACACCTTTGTTGCTAGTTGCTAAAAATAAATTCCATTAACAAGCTAACAATTACTCGCCAGAGAAACTAAATACTTTAACAAATTGAGTGGGTTTTTGCGAGATGGCCAAGTTTTAATGATGTTTTCGAGCCTAATGGGTTTTCTAATTAAATGCCGTGAAAACTTCCTTAAACCATTTGGTGTGACTTGAAGACAAGAGCCTACAAGGTGCGAGGGCACTTAGTGGTCCAAAACCCGCAGCCGCAAAGATTTATGGTCTGTAAATTTGATGGAAGCGAACGAAATTTGCAGAAGCCTCAACGAACCAAGGAGCATGGGAATGGGAATGGAAATGGAAATGGGGACCCACTGATAAGGTGGGCCCTGCGATCTCTGCCGGAACCGAGAGCAGCACACAGAGAGAGAGAGAGAGAGGGCCCATCAATCATGGCCTCAATCTGTGTGTGACCCCCCGTCCTTTGCTTTTTTGGCCACAATGCCAGAACGGATGCAGATGTAATTACGGAACTGTTACTCTTAGGGCCCTGTTCTGTTCGTTCTGTGCCGGTGCTAATGGCTTGTATTTGGTTACAGTTCTCGGCTTTTCGGGCCGTGCACTTGGCTCACATACGAGACACAGCACAGCACAGGAGCATGGCGGCATGGCAGCAACAGATAGAGATACTTTTACGAGTGCTTGCTGGCCAAGCGTGACAAAGAACACGTTTTTTTCTGCCTGTAGTGCCTGTATTTTCCATGTTTTCTCGCTGTTTTTCCAAACTACCAACTTTTCAGCCGCCAGTGAGAGCGTGAAAGAAGCGAAACGCACCAACTTGAAGCTTCTCACGCACTCAAAGGCATCTGTATCTGTATCTGTATCTGTATCCCGTATCTGGGCCTGTGTATCTGGATGGATATGGAGCAGCGGCGTACTGTATCTATTGAATTGCAACACGTACAAATCGTGCATATTACCCCCGGTTCCTGTCTCTCCAGAACACTGAGAATAATATCGAAAAATCATTGTTTTTATCTGCAAGTGACAGTTGGTTTATGTTTTCCAAGGTTGTCTATATTATATCTAGACAATTAATGCCTCAATTGGTTTATAAATACATTCTAATGAGCACATAAAGACCGATAAGATATGGTTATTGCCCTACTTTTGGCCAGTATCTTGAAAGAGTGATTGATATAAATGAAATTTGAATAGAAATTAGAAATTTAGATACGAAATTTTATAATAATATTTGTTTTTAGTATTAAATTGATATGAAAATTAAGTTTAAACATTTTTTAAAATATGTTTTCAAGTATAATATAATATAATATGTTTCAAGTATCTTTAAACTCAAAATTTAATGTAAACCATATTTTAAAATATTCTAAAATTGAAAAACTTAAGTTTTTATGTTTCTTATTGATTTTTTTACACAATAATTCAACTAGATCTTAAATATTAAACTTAATTTCAGTGTGCAGCCGCCCTTGTTATGCTTCATGTTCCGCATTTGTCTGTGCCGCTATTTCGGGTCGTTCCCCCTTTTTATGCTTTTCCCGCCTTCCCGCTGGTCCCGCTTTCCCGGCTTCCCATTTTCCCCTGAATGAACAACGGAACGGAAACCTGCAGCATACGATACGCCTCAGCGAGCGTGCAATTACCACCGCAAAAGAGTGCTTCTGGTTCCGAATCCGAATCCGAATCGGAATACGAATCCCTTCTCCATTCTCAACTAACCATTCTCCGCCATCAAAAATATCAAAAGTTTCTCAAACACAAAACACCCAAAGTAGTGCAATCTCGAGCGGCAAGTGGAACTCTTCTGATTTATGGCCCATTGTATCCGACAGATACAAAACGCTTTTACCAACAACACTCGAGGCCCACAAGTGGCCACCGCTGCTGCTGCTGGTGCTGCTGATGCAGTTGCAGGCCGTTCCTCTCCAGCTTCAGACCCCGTTCACTGATTACTTTGCACTCTTCACAGCAAGTGAAATCCAAGACTCAACGCCCACAGATTGAAACACAAAGAGTTGCTCACATTTCCAGGGGGATTTTCGGTGGAGAGGGAGAGGAGGAGGAGGTGTCACCCACATGCCAAGACTGTCTCCAGATTAGAGAACAATCTCCGTTTCAACTGGCCAAGGAATTTGCCCATATCGCCTTTGTTAAAGCAATGAAAAATGATTTCTTAATAGAACTAATTTGAGTTGGCCTAAGGCGACCGCAGTTTAATGAATGCACAGTAAGAAAAAGGGAAATAAAAACTTAAAAATATAATAAGATCATTTTAAAGATAAATATATAAATAAAATAATTAACTAAACCAGATCAAGCCAAGAAGATTTTACAAGCTCAACTGACCCCTTTAAAATGTAGTTTCAGGTTGTAAAAATATTATCTTGTATCATGACACACTTTGGCATCATTTGAAAATGAAAATATACAAAAAATTGGCCAAGATTTGTTCTCTGTGATGCTATATTTTTGTAAATGAAAAACGAGGCAAGAAAATGCGACGGGCAAATGTGCGAAATAAAAATTTCATAACGTGAAATTAGCGCACATAACTCGAATGCAAATGCAATTTGGGCACGTCGCTGCAGGAGAGGGAGGAGGATGTACAGAGGAGGAGCACAGGGACAGCAGCAGGAGTAGAAGCAGCAGCAGCAGCAGCAACAGCAACAGCAGCAGCAACAGCAGCAGCAGTAGAGGAACCCCCCAACCGATGACGAGTCGCTGATGGAGATGGCTGGCTGAGTTCGGTTCCGAGTTGCTTGGCTGCCCATAAACGAAGCAGCAGCTGCATCGCAAAAAAAAGAAAAATATATAAAACTCCTTATTCCCCTCGCTACGCCTTTGTGAAAATATCTTGAGTAACGGGATTTATAATTAAACATAAACCCGGCGGATCCGCAGACTCAGCGACTACACGCCGCAAAAGTCCATTTATGCCAATAAGCGAAAAGATGGAAAATAAAAACATAAGAAGCTACGCAAAAGGCGGCTCCTTTCGGTGATTTTATTTATTTATTTTTTCTTTGCTGACAGCGAATGTGTCGCCAAAGATATCGGGAAATGAGAGCACAAAATAAACAAATCATAAATCTGTGAAAAATATGTTTTATGGCTATGTGCATGACCGCGACCACCCAAAAATATGCCTAAATCCGTAGGCCACATTCACGCTCTCGCATATCCCGCAGATGCACAGATACTCGCACGTACTACCTATAGATATATAGATACTTCTGTGCGTTGTCAGCATTTTCGGACTAGATTTTTATGCGTTTGCCATGTGCAAATGCAAATCTTTCTCTTTCACTTATTTTTTGTGGCTCACAGTTGTCCAATTAGACTGAAATGGCTGTGTAAATAATACCCACTCCACTTGTTTGTTTGTTTTTCGCCAGTTTTGATGGTTAATCGAGTGAAATGCAATCAAATTTACCTACCCTGGCGCACAGCTGACAAGTAAAGTTTTCCCCTTCCTTGGCCCCTGGCCATAATAAATGCCAATAAAAGTTCACATTTAACCCATAAAACTTCGATTGGGGAATTGTTACCTGTACCTGGCTTCAGCTTTCAGCTCAATTTCAACTTTTATGGAAGTGGCAGAGGAGCAGGGAAGCCGGGAAGCCGGGGAGCCGTGCTACGTGCAAAAACAACTACGGAAATCCTCTCGATGACAGGTGTAAGGGCGGGAAGTACGGTGTACAGGTGTGCTCGAAGCTCTTGACGGGGCCAAAAACTACATCACGCTTAGAATCCAATTAAAATTCTGTATTTGCCAATCTGCTTGTGATTAGAGTGGCGTTATTGATGGAAAGAAAGGCTTGTAAATAATGTCTAATTGCTTGGTCAGCTCTAAGGGGAAAACAGTTTTACTTCAGCAGGAAAATAAAGTAGAATGAATGTTTAATAAGAGTTTAATAGGTAAAAACCTGGCTTCTATTTTATATATATTTAGTATTAAGTATTTTGATTGGAAAATATTCATAGTTAAATGTTTAATTTAGTTTAATTCCTTGACATTTTCATTAGATTACTTTTTATTCACCTTTAAGCTAATTTCATTCATTTTTTAATATCTAAAGTAAAAAACTTTCTCATTATTTCTATTAGAAATCCTAGTCTGATTGGCCCAACTCTAAAATATATATTTTTTATGACCATTTTCTTTGTGTCCCCATTCACAGAAAAAAAAAACAGCACTTTGTATCCTCGCATTTTACGAGTCTATCGAACCCTGCTATCTCAACCGAAGCCCACCGCTGCTGCTCCCAATAGATTTATTGCCTGGCAAGGCACTGTAGGTACACACACACTCTATATCTATATATGTCTGCTCACTACCTATATCTGCTCTGTCAGGTCCAATCAATTGATGGAAAATTGTTCTAGTCTGAGCCAAAAGTCTCAATTGTAAAATGGCGTGGAAATGCAAACACATTTATGCGAGGCAGGAATTTTGCGAGCTTCCTTCTTCTTATGAATTGTATAAACTATACTAAAATATATATGTAGATGTAGAGGGTATCAGCCACCCACTGACCCCGATGTTGTAAATCTCTGGCTGGCTTTATCTTGAGCTCTGAGGCTATATAGAAATAAACTGCGGCAGTCAGCAGAAACTATGCCAAGGCAGCTTTCTTGGCTGGCACTCTCGGAGTGTATTATTATATTCGTGGATTTTGGCCAGATTAGCCAAGAGATAAAGGAAGGGGGGGACCTAATGCGGAAGCCCCATTATTTGCTTGGGTAATTAGCGTAAATTGGAGTAACATTAAGCTGGCTCTAAAGCCACGAGTGAATGGTGGACACAAAGTAATTGTATTAAGTAGCAAATTGAATAATGAAATGAAATAACCAATTAAGAGCCCCAGGAAGTGGAGTGGCCAAAACAAAACGAAACCGAGCTGAGCTGAGAACCGCAAACAAGCTCAAATGACAACATCATTGACTAAAAACGTATTTAAATAGTAGAGTTATAGTAAGCCAGTTACCGGTTTTTGGAGACTCTTGCAGGCGACAAAAGTTCTGTTGCCAAATATTGAGCCAAGAAGCTAAAAAGCAAAAAGGCAAAGACCTGAGTTAACTTAAAGGTGTTGCCAAGCCAAGTAGGATGTGGCCCCCGATGGTGTTGTGATGTGTTATGTTTGTGTTATGAATTTCTGAATCAGAACCAGTTCGGCAAGTTGCTCAAGTTGCAAAAAAACTACAAACAAAGGCTTAGATACAAATGCAAAGATACATATCCGACAGACGCAGACACGGCCACAGTCACAATCACAGAAAACAGATACAGATACAAATTCCGATTCCGATTGAGATCCAGACGGGGCGCTTGCGAGACTATAGCGTGTTGATTTCAATTGTTGACCGTAAAATGGGCTCGAGAAAAGGTGTCAAACCAACCTTGCCGCCGTTTTATGCTTGAAATTCATATAAAACTTAAATTTAAATAAAAAGAAACACCATAAAACGAATCACCATAAAATGCGAAACGTGCCCCAAACTAAGCTTATGAAAACGCTGGGAAAAAATAAAAGCACAGAGACAGACGGCGGTGGGGAAAAAATTAGTGCGTGCCTGCAAATGGTTTGCCAAGAGATTGTGCCCCATGGAATTGCAAAGAGTCAACAACTACATACGGTGGCACACAGGGCTACAGTGCGCCCTCCATATCTCCATCTGCTGGTACTGCTGCTGCCTCAAGGAATTTATGATATGAGCCCAAATGAGATATGGTTATGGCTGATGTGTTTGCGTTGTCAACTCAACTCGGCTCGACCTCGAATAGGCAGACAGTTAGTCGGCCAAACGGAGAGAAGTTGTGTAGTTAAGATATGCCACTGGGATAGCGCCACCACCTACGGGCAAAGCTCCTCCTGCCCCCCATCCATCCATCCATCCATCCATCCATCCATCCATACTCCTAGCCGTATCCGTATGCGAATGCGTATGCAAATGCCAGGAGCTTATGTGGAGCAGCAACCCTGGCTGCGGGTTTATTTATTTGCCGGCGACACGAGAAGTCAGTCCTGAGCACCCGCACCCCCGACTGTGTTTTTAGAACCGTATTTTTTTCGTTTATTTTGTTGATTTCCTGTGGTTCTGTTGACAGCCGAAATTTTTGTGGTAATGCTTCCTTTTTGCTATATATATATGTACATACATTCGAGTTGAGCGTAAGCCGGTGGCTACATTTAATCCATTTGCCTGTGTCCACTGCTGAGTTTGTGCTTTTCATTCACATTCATTATGGAAATTAAATAATTCGGAAGGAAGTCTTTCTCGGGCGTCTGTGGGTTTATTTAATATGCAAATTAAATAACTAAGAAGCTGTTCCTTAATGCAATTTATTTAGTTTTTGAAATCGCTTTGGTTTGCAGGTTGTTTATTTATTTACCATTTATTTAGTAAGCTAAAGACCAGTATGAATTTATTTTCGTAGCTTTTAACTGCCTAATTTGAGTTGTTACAGCTTAATATTAAAATAGACTTATTCAAAGGCATAAAATATGTAAATAAAAACAACCTCTGTATTTAATTGCCATCAAAATTTAAGATTTACCCCTTTCTTTGCTGTTTAACATAAAAAGAAATGTATAAATCTTAAAGTAATATTTTAAATTAATTTCCCCAGGCTTTGACTTCAGTTTAAAGCATTTTTTGTGGTCTCTAAACTCTTGTAAACTCATTAAGAGACACCTGTTTTTTGTTCTAATTTAATTTTCATTTAAACTCAACTCCTGTAATCCTTTTCCCTTGGCCAGTGTGTTCGGTGTCTTCATTCATTATGCAAATCAAATAATATCGTACATGTGTAGGCCATGTTTTCTATGGAAAAAACACGCACACCTTTTCGGACGCAGGCGCACCTTTCTGCTTCCGTATCCGGTTTTTATATTTTTTTTTTGGCGGCAGCACGTGCGTGAAAATTGCGCCAGTCTGGTGAGGAGGAGGGTTAGGAGCGCGTGTGGGTAAAAACCTAAAGCCATTATGATTGTTGTGGCAACAGCCGTAATTAAAATGCTAGAAATTACAGGCCCAGCCAGCCACGTCTTCGTGGTGTCGCCGTTTTTGTGCAGAGTTTTCTTTATGGCAATCGGCGCTAAGGTTGCATAATTCCAGGGTTGAAGAAGAGTTCTCCACCCACCGCCTGGAGTTTCTTTTTTTTTTGCTCGCGAATGCTTGTGCAATGAACCATCAGCATTTCGCTGACTGCTGGCGGCTGGTGGAATTCATTAATAATTTCCAGCGAACAAATGCGGCCCTAATCTTATCAGAAATGCGTTTTCCGGGGGGTGATTCGTTTCGATTCGATTCCTCCCATCTCCCATTACTCATTGAGCCATTACGGTTGCGAAATGGCCGCGGAATCGAAGTCGGTGGCAATTTTCGAGCTACCAAGCAAGCACACAATTCCCAGGCACCATTCCAGTTCCAGTTCCACTTCCATTCCCATTGGGATTATTAATTGAATCAATGACAAACCGAAATTCAATAAACAATAACCAGGGGTGCTCTTATCGATGGGGCGCCATGTGGCGTATGCGCAATATTATTACGCATACGCACGATCCCAGAGAGTTGTGCAAGGCAGCAGCAGCGACGGCGGAGTGGAAGTGGAAATGGTAACCGAAGCCGAAGCCGATTTCCTTTCCGCAAGAAGTCCAAAGTAATATGTAATATAACTCGGCAATCGCTATTGTTATCGCCACAGTTATCAGTCCAGCGACGAGTGGAAGATAGCCATCGATGACACTGATAATTGACGGAATCATTGAGCAATTGACAAGTTCATTTTAGGCACTGAGCAAATAAAACACAACAAAACACTTCTGGCGGCGCCTACAGCTGCTCAAATTAACATATTTGTAGTCGAGTTCGTAGGGAAAAGTGGCATATGCCACCAGGGAGAAAATTACAGTCAGGCTTCCCCAAAAAGAACAACTAACTGACCCGTAAAATGTATAAGTTTATGGGTAGTTTGTGTTACAACCAAATCATTATTATTTATTATTATTTTAAATGCTTTCTTGGCAAGTTAAGAACAGATTCTAACAAAATGCTATTGGTTATTTACTATTTGTTTTAACAAGGGGCATTTTTTGCTCAAGGAAAACATAACTTCAAATTGTTATTTCGAGTGAGACTTAAGGAAGTCATTTAAAGCGAGTGCTACATACTTAATTTAAGTACAAGATAAATAATGAGCAACATTGTTTATACTGAGGTTGTTTATACTGAGGTTTAACTAATTTTTAACTCATTTTTAAATTAGAATAATTAGTTTCCTTTAGAACATATAATTTATATTCCTGATATATGAAATACAAAAGGTAAGTTAATTGTTTAATATTGTAAGCAAATGTTTAAACTGCAAACTGATAATTAGAAACTATAAAAAACAGAATTAAGAAGATTAAAAGGTTAAAGTTCCTAACTAATTTATTAAATTGCAACAAATTTGAGCAGAAAACAAAAATATTACTAGTTTTTCTTACTTTTTAGACTGCAGTCCTTGTTAGAATTTATTCTAGACAACTAAATGCAATTTTTAAAGTGAAATATTAATATTTTGTATTGTATTGTGTATTTATAAACAAAACTTGGTCGAACAAAATTATTTAGAACATTATACAGTTCAATCTGGAGAATTTCAACTGTATTGGAAGTGAAAACTAGCGATGGGGGGACACTGCGAGAGATAATTATATGTAAATGGGTTTTTGTCGCCTGTTGTCTTATCGGTGGTTCAAAGGGTGGAACTCATTAAGTCTGACCGAAAGTCATTGAACTTGGGCGATAGAGAAACGGAACTCACTCTTGTTCTTCCGCTGGGCGCTTCTTCTGGCTCCTGTGACT
This sequence comes from Drosophila truncata, assembly GCA_008042515.1. NCBI lineage: Eukaryota > Metazoa > Arthropoda > Insecta > Diptera > Drosophilidae > Drosophila > Drosophila truncata. The sequence goes on along the minus strand of VNJQ01000555.1, from coordinate 40,592 downwards.
CCTGCGGCTCCTGTCTCCTAGTCCTGCTCCGGTTTTCCAATTTTCCTCTCTCTTCCGGTGGAAAATCACGACTCGGTGTGCACTTTTTCGTACGCCTTTTGGGCCTGGACCAAAACACTAACACACAAACTCGCAGCGGGCAGCAGGTGTGTGTGGGTTTGTTTTTGCTTTGGCTTCGGCTTCTGCTTTGTTTGTTGTTTGTCGTTGCGTTCGCTTTTGTTTGTTTTGCAGTCTGCCTTCTGCCGTCTGCCTTTGCCTTTCGCTGCACTTTTCTGCACTCTTTTTGCAGCTGTCAACGCACAAAACGCGCTAAATTATGCCGCACACATGCTCGTATTTTTATTTATTTTTTTTTTTCTTCTTTCACACACTCACAGCACACTCCTGCTCCAGCTCCAAGCGCATTCGGAAAACAACAACAGACCACGAAAGCCGGGCGCTATAGACGAAAAACGCAAGGGAAACGCCAGCGAACCGCACGCGGCGAAGTCTCGTTATAAACTGAGGGAGATTTCCAAGTTGAGCGGCGATATAGCAGAGAATTTACTATATTGACTCAGTAGCAGAGCAGTATAAGGCAGTGCGCGTCGCCCGTATAAGTCCGTTATCTAGATGGCTTGAATTTTTTGTACATTGTATATTTGTTTCTAAAATTTATTTGGTTAAAGATTTAAAATAAAATAATTCTAGTTGCTTACATAAGCTTTGCAATGTTTTGTTTAAATATAAATATATGTAAAATTATTTCGGTTTGAGAAAACAATATAAATAATTTCTTTTATTTGCCTTTTAAAATAACTTTTAAATAAAAAATAAACACAATAGTGTTTCGTTTATTAATACATATTATAAACTTTATACTTAATTGTATTATTATACTTTAATTTCATTAAAAAATAAACCCAACATAATTAGAAAATTAAATAATTTGTGGTAAATATTTTTTAACAGAGTTCTAATACAAACTTTATTTAGATTGCTCTTATACACTCTTATACTGTTAAAAACTTAACATTGCTTGAATTCGCCGCCTTTACAGCTGATTGCAGCAACAGAAGCAAGTTGCCGGCTTGTATGCGAAAGAGAGCAAAAAAAATGCATATGCCGTAGAAGAGTCTTTAAGCTGCGTATAAGACGGCAGATGTGGCCAAAAAGCCATAATGTTTTAGCCAAGTTTAATAACCCTACAGCTCATTAGCAGGCTACAAAACGAAGAAGAGTTCTAGCCCCTGTTTGTGCAATCTATATATCCACTCCCCCTTTATCGTCCCCATGGTGTTATTTCTCCTTTCTTGCCCCCAAGCATTATTAAATCATTTAGCCAAAAACTTATTCAAAATTCACAATAGCGACATGCTCAAATGCACACAATTCGTGGCTAACAAAAAACGGGGGATAGAAGAACGGAGTTGGTTGGTTGGTTGGTAGAAGGGAAGATGGGGTGAGTGGGAGGCGTTCGCAGGACCCTTGCATTGTTGCTAACAATCCATCATTATCGCATAGACTTCCGGCGAAGAAGGAAACGCGGGGAGTGCCAACATTGCATTACACTTTTGTGGCTGCACTCGAAGAAAATTGGGGAAAAGAAGGAAAAATAGTATAAATACTATAAAATTGGTACTTCCTAAGATCTTTGCTTTTTGAAGAAATTTAGCTTAGTTTATAAAAAAAATGCAAAAATTAAAAATAAATTAATGAAATAGAGAAAATATTAAGTTCTGTTTTTTATTTTTATAAAATATCAAACTTACACAGTTCTTACATTAACAAAAACAAGAATATTAAGAGGTTCCATATATTTTTGGTATATTTATAAAAGAGAAGCTAAGACCCTTTCTGTAAAGACCTTTTTCTAACTAATTATATATAAATACATCCACTTTTATTGAAAATAGTTAAATAAATTACTAAATATTAAAGTTATAAATTATAATTTTAATTCTACAAATTTCTTAATCCTCTGTCCTGCAATTTCTGTAACATTAAAATAAATATTACACAACATGCACATTTTGCTCACTGTTACTTCTAAATTTTAGTCTGGCGCTCTCCTTGGATCGTCCTTCTTGGTTCTGCAACGCCCAGGACCCGCACACACACACACACATTTAGATTTTACACTCGACACAACCAGACACACAAATTGCCGGGTTGTGCTCTGAGTTTGTGTGTAAGTTTGGGTGCACGTGTCTGGCAGCCTTCGCTGGGGATTACGGTCGAGGCGCGTCGCGTCGCTCGTCGTAGTCGTTCAGTGAAAGTGAGCCGCCAGCAGGATCCAGCAGGACTCACTCAGTCAGTTGGTCGTCGTCTGGTCTGGCCGGCACCAAACCCTGCAGGAATCCACCGACTCGTCGGTCCTGACTCCCGTCCTCTCGAAAATGTTGCATTTGCCAGCAGTTTTCTATAATTTGTGTTGTGTTGTTGCCCTTCTTTTGGGGGTGGCTTAACGGCTTTCTATTTTATTTTTTTGTGGCGGCTGCGGTTTATGCAAATTAGCAAAGTTAACATTTGCCAAATTGTCGAAAAAATTTCATTTGGCCAACTCATTCTACCCAAAAGGTTTGTTTGTTTGTGTGTTTGTTTCCAATTAAAATAATCTGAATTGTTTTACATATTATATCTCTTTAATTTAATATTAGGAATAATTTAATTGTGCTTTATAACTAGGAATTATTTAATCGATTTTACTTGACATTTGTTATTAATTTTTCATCAATTAATCAAAGGTAATCAATATTCATAAGTTAACAATAAAAAATTCATTCTAATCTAAATTTCATGTTATTTATATATCCCAAATAATGTTTCCAATAGTTTTTCCAATAATTTCCATCATACAGATACAGATATTATAATAATCCACAAGTGAAAAGAGCTGAGCATGCGGAAATGGTAAAATGAAATGCAAAATATGGTGAAAAACCACGAAGAGAGCTGTGAAATCAAAGCATTTTCAGATTCTTTTGATCAGCAATGTGTTAGGATATAGACATAAAGCCCCTCGAAGATGGTTCCTCCTGCCCTAACTCCCAATCCCGCCCGAAGTTCCCCTCTACATAGATTTTCCTGACTTTATTAAGGCAGATCTTCGGTTGTCACCCGGCCAAGTGACAGAATGCACCTGCACAAGAGACTTTTCCGAGGGGTGGAGTAGGGAGTAGCGAGCAGGGAGCAGGGAGCTGGGAGCTGGGAAAAACCATGAAGAAAAGCCATGACTGAGAAGGAGCTATCTATCATAATTAGATTTCGTTCTGTGCTGAAATGTCGTAACGGGAACGAGATGCGTGCGCATAAATTAAGTGCGGAGTTCTGGTGGCGGACCGACCGCATTTCCCTCCCACTGTCACAGCCAGCAGCAAATAGAGCGCCTAATAGGATTTTATTTAATTTCCGTCGCCCAAGGATTTTGCTAATGAGTTTTTTAACCTGCCCCGAGGAGGATGGGCTGCCCAGCGGAGTCGTAGAGGGGGTCAAACTGTGCCCAAGTGAGCCATCCGCATATTTGAATAGGAATGGAGGAGTCTCGTCTTTGCTGGAATCAGGTGGAGTCACTTTCGGAGCAGCATAAACACCGGAGATGACGGCGACTGTGCTGTTTGATAAACATACACAGTTCACAGAAAGGATGTCGGGGTTCGTCCTTTGTCTGTTTGCTAGGATACAGCCACTCTGCTACTGTCCTTTGTTGGTAGAGTTTAGCTAGGGATTTTCTTTGTGTCTGAACTGCCTCAAACTCCGAGGAAAGGGGATAGACAATGGATTCAGCCAAGTGAATTGCCCTGGGAACGCACTTTTGCTCTGAATTTTCGGTGTGAAATTTATGCTGCACTCGGCTAATTTAATGCTATTTTATTTTTCCATTTTTACTGCTTTTCCGCAACATAACAAGTGGCAGGGGTTTGCCATTAACTGCAAGTGCAATTGATATGATTTGTGTGGCGATTTGCATAAATTAGCATACAATGCGTGGCCTGGCACTTAACCATAATTAGATGTATGCACTTATGCCGCCGCCACCGTTTGTTCAGGTAATTAAATGCATTCCCAGCCAAGAGTTTTTCCCACTAAAAAAAAAACAAACTAAACAATGTGTTGCGAAACTGTAAGAAATAATCAAACAAGGCAAAGAAAATGGTAATTATCTGGCAAATAAACAAGAAAAAAGCGATTTAATAAGCTGGTATAGGAAAAAATCTAAATAGATTTTATATAAGCTGGTTAGAAGATAAAATGATGGCCATTTCAGAGGTATTTCCATTAAACAGGGATTATTATTTAATTCAATTCATTGATAATTCAATTGCAAACATGAATACATGTATCCAATCAATACATTTATTGAATCACGTACCATTTCTATGCACTAAATACACACACTTATTTCTAGTATCCATTTCACTAAATATCCCTTTGATACAGACTGAATTAAATTTCAATTGAATGAATATAAAAACCCCCTCACAGCAAAAAAATTACAGCAATTACTAAAAACATTATTCAATGGGCATTGGATTAAATCAAATAAATGGCCTCTAACAAGCCACAAACTTTTTGCGGCCAAAACGGACACATGATTTTCCCCAAAACTAAACCCTAAACGTAACTGGCTTTTAAGTCTCGTCTGGATTCGTTGTTGTTGTTGTCCCGGAAAAAGAGTGCTCCACCCCATTCCAGGATAACTGCGCAGTAAATTGAATCAGTGCCCTGGCACTCCAGCAAATGGTGAATCCTTTCGCTCATATTTGAATATTTTACATTCTTCCGGGGCACTTGAATCACCCCACCGAGAGGGGGACATAACTACAGCAAGACGGGATGATTATGAATTCATTTATAATAATTTAGTTTGAGTTATGCGTGGAACACTGAAACCCACTCAGCCTGGAATCCCATAATGAGCATATTCTATTAGGCGGGAGGCGTACTACTACATCTACGTTGCTACCCTTAAGATAACAGGGGGTTGGAAATTAACAAAGCACAAATCCTGGACACATGTTGCATTCAAATGTCTTTTTGGCGGAGTCTGGGTAATGCCGTGTTGTGACAAACCCCAAATCACCAGGGCTGACGGAACCGGACCGGAATCCCTTTGAAGCCGATAAACATTTGCACCCGCAACCACCAAAAGCGACAACAACGAGCGAGTGCTTGGCTGAGGAGACATCGACTGCATCGCCATCATCATCCGACAGTCAGAAAGTGAGACAGACAGACAGACAGACGGGCAGGCCAAAAGGATACGCCAGGAAGCTGTTTGGACGGGCATCAAAAAGCTTTGCCCAACTCCCCATCTGCATTTTCCGTTTTTCCTCCTGGCCTTCCCTTTTTTCCAGTTGGGGGATTGATAACTGACACGCAGTAGCAATGGGAAGGAGATGGATGTATTTGTTTAGCATAATGGATCTGAGCTACTCCGTGTTCGTATAATTGAAAATCGAATCAAATCGCGTGAAATTTAATCAAGTTAAGAACCCTGGAAACTCGAGAGCTTCAACAAGCCCGGGACAACTCCGGGATTTGACTCCCAACTCCAATCGGATCGGGTTTAGAGCCAACTCCCTAGACGGACTGGCGAGGAAATGGAAAAAATTAGCACAAATCCATGTGATAAACTGGCTACTATTTGCTTTGAATTGAGTTACTCCCCAAAAACCCTCGAACTCCAGGGCGGGGGAGAGAGGCCACTAAGCGCACAGGAAGCCCATCGAAGCGGATGCCACAGCTACGGCCAGCTGGACTCTAATGCACGATTAATGCCCATTCCCAGACGCATGTACGATGTGCATTTCCTAGAAAATACAGTGAAACTCGTAAATACATTCCCTTAACTTGGAAGAAATGATTGAAATACCAAGCAAGGGAACTTATAAAAGCTCCACTGTAGTAACTGGCTGATGGGATGGCCCACGATGTCGTGGGCGAATGTCGATGGCATGTCCATTTCGAGAAATTAAGCCCTGTAAGCGGCTTTCATGCGACTTTGCCTCTGACTCGCTGGCATCTGGCCACTTGGGCCCTGGCCCATGTATAGCTATGCCCGCGCACCTGGGAGGAGTCACTTTCATTGACAACGACCCTTTATTTGATACCATCAAAGTCATTGTATATATAATTCTGTAAGCAGATTTGCCACCACTTCCTCACTTGCCGGCACGACGCTTGTTTTTGCCAAAGATGTCCAGTTGTTTGGTACGAACGATTTCCCGTGCTTCCCGCTGGCTGAGCTCGTACAACTGCTTCTCCAGGTGGTCGATTTCAGCTATCAAAATGGCCGGCGAAAGGCGCGAGATATCTGAAGGGAAAGTTTTACGATATTTATGAACCTCTATCACCTCTGGGATTTGCTCTTACCATTCATTATACGCTGCTCCTCTGGGTTGTACTGCTTTCGACCCGACCCAGCCCTCTTCCTGGCGTTCATGGCGACAACTTCTTCACGATCCCGCTGACCGTCCTCAGTCTCGTCTTCGGTTTCCTCGTTGGAACTACCAGCATTATCGAACTTCTCCTTCTTTATTTCAGGCAGGTCATCCGTTTCACTGTTGGGACTGTGGCCCTCCATATTATCCATGATATTGCAAAGTTTTTAAGTGCTCCAATTTCTCGTTGGTGACAGCAAACACAGAGTTGTATTCGAGATGAGTTACAGCGGCGTTGCCAGGCGGAAATTACCTAATTGACAATAGAAAAATGCAAACACAGAAGCGACCCAAACATTAACTTTTATAAACCCCAAAAAAGTTTATAGAACGACAGGTTTTAAATCCATATTTTAAAGCCACCCCCGGCGAAAGTTTCTTGCCGCCTAATGAGCTGTACAAAATTAATTGTCACCGCAGGAGGGTTGCCGTCTTCACAACGAGTGCGTATTATGCAAATTTCCAGCGATTTCCAGGGTTGCAGCCAAGGTCAGCGCCGGAAGCCCTGCAAAAACTGGGGACACCCTGGTCGTGCTGGCCATTAGAAAGCGTTTTCAAAGGACTCCGGCTTCTTGTAAACAATCCATCAGCACCCTCACCTGGCTGTGGCGTAGAAAGCATTTCATTTAAAGGGGTTACTACTTCAGAATTCTTGTTAAATCCCCTTGGTGCCGCCCCTGCTTCCCTTTTTCAGGACGCACGTGTCCCATTGCCTGGGTGGCGGCTCAACAGCCAAAGGACATGTCCGTGGAATATGTGTCGTGATGGAAACAAAGGGACGCGTGCCCATTATTCCCCTCTGTGTCCATGTGTTCTTCATTCCGTTCTGTCTGTTTTTGTAGCCGCTGCTTTATGGACAAACTTTTTGGGTAAAGTATCGCTTATTCTGGGGGGCTGCGCCCGCGACTCATGCAAATTGAACAAGTTAAACTTTAGAGGGGTCGCCTTTCGATCCATCCCCATTGCTACTACTCCCTGGGGAACCTTCTGCCAGCGTCTGTGTAAACAGTGTTTGCACTGTACAATGGGCCCCATTACGCTGCAGTTTATTTGCAAGGATTTCGGGCCTCTGACCGTGTTATCATCCATCCGGCACGTGCCACTCGCATCTGGCGGAGTGGGAGACCCACTTGTACCTGCTGCTGACTTTGATTTGTTCAAATCGCTGCTTAATGGATGTTAACATGATGCAGAGAAGAAAAAATCAATTGATTATGAGGTGATACATCTTGGGAAAATAAGTTAAAACAAATTTAAGATGGTTTAAGAAGAGTCTCGTGCATTTATTTATTATTTATTAAAATTTAAGTACATTTTTCAGGATAAACATTTAGAATTATACTTACAAAGTGTACAGTTTCAACTCCAACTATAGCTTTGCGTTTATATTGAATGTACAAATAATTAATATATTTTTAAACCTATAAAAGGCTATCCTACTTCCTTCTTCAAATTAAAGAATGCAAACAGTCCGAAATTTCAATAGAAAAATGTTGAATAATATAATAATCCTATTTTAATTTTATTTCATATATTTTATTTGTTAAATAAATATTTCTTTATCTGTATTTTATAGGCCGCAGTTACCACTGTGACAAGAGTAGCGCCTGAGGCGCAAACAAACCAAACAAAGAGGCAGAGTCCTGGCCAAAACAAACCAAACTGGCCAAAGACATAGGCATAGACACAGACACAGGGCCGAGACAAAGGCTAGACGATGAGTCGCTGGCAGGACAATGTCCTAGATCCTGAATTGACCCAAGACTTCAAGTGTCGCTTGCCAACTGCCGCCAAAACAGAAGCGGCAGCTGGTCAGCCGTTTAAATTGAATTAAATAAGTGCTGGTAAGTAGTACGTGCAGAATTGCCAATTTTAATGAACGGCTTCTTCGCATTTTCACATTTCAGCCATGCAAATGGCCCATTTAATTGGATTAACGCACATTTCCGCTGCGTCGCTGGCCAATTTATCACTGCTTATGTTTATGTTTTATGTTTATTTGTGCCGCGTTTTAATTATGCGCCACAGTTGGAAGTGTGCCATGCAGACGGAGCTGGAGATGCGGATGTTTGCCTCGTTGCCATTGCTGCTCCATCTCTTTCTCCTTAGCTATACCTCTCTCTTTTCGGTCTTTCTTGATTTACTGCCAGATCCATTGTGAATGGCTGTCGATTGCAATCGATACGTTGCATACCTTATATATATATATTAACTCCAACTTACCGCCGCCGTCGCGTCTCCTCTAGAAATCTGACAGCCTGGTGCGAATATCCATCGGTTTGTATCTGATTCGGGATGAATGCCGGTGTAATTTGAAGTCTTGTTTGTGGTTCGCTAATTCCATTGCTTCAACGTCGATTGCAGCGATTGTTGTGCATCGATAACCGAAACGAGACGGGTGAAAGTAGCAGCTCATTTCGGGGTAAATCACATTACATATTTTTGGGATCTCTAACATGGTGTTTTATGGTTATTTGGAATAACTTAATTATCTGTCTAGACCTAGGAATTGTTTAGTAATTGGAGGGATATTGATATCGTATATCGAAGAAAACATATCGCTTATTATCGGTTGTTTTTTTGTGCACTCTCTTATATTTAAGGAACTTCGAATTTTAAATAAAATTAAGTTCACTTCATAACATGTTCTTTTTTTGCAAATAGCTTACAAAACTCTCAGCTTATCAAAAAAAGCCACACCGATATTGCCTGTCATCGAAAGACAGGATATCATGGCTTAGCCATCCGATTACATTCATTTCAAAGAGCCCCAGGAATTAGGTTGCTTTTGAAATAAACGAAAATCCCTCCAGTTTGCTGTCAAGTTTGATAAAGATGAGGAATGGCAAAGGCAGAGTCATGAATGGAGCAACGCCCGCGGAGCCGGCGGAATGGAAAGTGGATTCGGGCTCCTTCAGAGACATTCCAGTTCGGGGAGTGGAATGGGATTGGCGGACTTGTCGGACACGGTTTAATGTCGTCTGTGCTCGCCGCCGACGTATGAATATTTATAATAGATACTTATCTTGCACCCTTTCGCAGGACAGCGCGCACAGGACTCCCAAGCCGGCTTAAATTTACGGTCTCGCTGGCTCTGGCTTATTAATTGCCCGCATACACGAAAGCGAGTCAGGATCCTAGTCCTGTTCTAGGGTTCCCTGTCACTCGCGTCCTTGGCGACCTGTCGCCACCAAATGCAAAACATAAAAAGCATAAATATTAAAAGCCTAATTAATTTTAGGTCGCCGCCGCCTGGCTGGAGTTATATTTTATTACAAAACTGAACGTCAATAATTGCAAGCCACGGCGTTCGGGTCGCAGGCTGCAGGTGTGAATTATTCGAGTTCACCTGCTTGCCAGCCAGCCTGGCAGAGGCAGGTTTGTCACTTAAATATGCTGGTAAAATATTTAAATAATTAAAGCAATTTACAAGGATTTCAGCAGGGGGAGAGCAGCTGCTGCAGGCACAGCGGAAAAAATGTCACTTTGAAGGTACAGAAGTTTACAGAGAAAATGTTGAGGATTCAAAATAATATTAAAATAAAGAATTAAATATTAACATAATATTGAAATTTATTATTAGAAAGTTTAAATCAAAGTTTATGACAATTAAACAGCAAAGTTGTATTTAAACAGGATTTAATAAACTTGTTTCTGTAATAAATATTTCATAATCCAAGCTAAAAATAATATCAAGCTATATTTTCTTTAAAAACTTTTTAGGCATTTTAATATTTACTAATTTATTAAATAATTGAACTTAATTTTGTAATATCAGTGTCTCTAAAAGTTAAACCAATTTAAAAACGTCGTAAATATTCCTTATGTCTAGCTCTTAACAGAAGTTGTTTATAACCTGATTGTATTAATTTTAACATCCTACCTGAAGCCATAAATTACTCCGAATTGGTATAAATATACACATAAATATAAATATTAAATATTATGCACATTTTGATGGTCGAATATATCATCATTAATTTGTTGCTGTGCACACACATATATTTTTCGGCGACAATTCCCTTCCAGGAGCAGCAATTAGCCATTCCTGCAGCCTGACTTTCGGCCCTTTCAATTGCCCCTGATTGATGAATGAGTGCTGCATTGGCATTGCTCTCCAGTTGATGGAGACCTTACCTGTCCTGCTAATGTGCCAGAGCGCCAACAGGTGAGTGCATGGAGCAGTAAAAGTGGTCTTGCTTTCAGCATTGCAGGTGCACTGGAGTATGGAGCATGGAGTGTGGAGTCTCTCGCTCGGAATCGAAGTCTTAGCCATTCACCATTTGTGGCTATCAGCGATATTGATGGATAACGAGTTTGGGGCCGGGAAAAGTGGGTGAGCCGACAAGTAGCCGGCATCGTAATTCGCTTTTCCATTAATTGATATGTCGGCTGGCCATCCAGTTGCATTATTCATATGCATTTAGCAGAAAAGAGAGAAAGAAAAGAGGGAAAACTGCGTCCAATTTAATTTCGATTTTCCAGCAGTTTTCCCTTTGATCAACTGTCAGAATCCCGTCAAGCAGATCCGATCCTTTCAAGCAGCATATCCGCTTGACAAAAACTCTGCCTTTGAAGTGCCTGCTGCGGAGTCAGATGTAGTTTCTTGGACATCTAATTATAGTGTTTTGGTGGAAGAGCACACACTACATTTCCCGGACAAACGCATTAACCGTGATTTCTTGGCGAAAAGTTGTTAAAACTGATGAGACACACTGGCGCTCCTTTGACTTTTGACCCAAATTGCCAACGTTTGGCTTTATTTTCGCGAATTACCTCGTGAAGATGCGTCAGAAACTTAAGAAGGGAATGGTTGGTGGCCTCTGGATGGAGAATGGAGAATGGAGGATGAGGATGTGCGACCACCAAGACGCTGTCTGCGGCAATCTCCCCACAGCGGCGCCGCCACTTCGTCTGACCCAGTTTTATATATATTTCGTGGCAGACAAATTGTCTGCGCGATATGTTCGCCCCACAGATTGTTTATGATGATTTTGAACTCCGCCTTTACTCGCCTTTAAAGAAGTCGCAAAAAAGTATCGAAACGACGCAGAAATGTGAGAAACCCTTGTGAGGTCAGAGAAACCCCATCCCGAATTCAATTATGTGCAATTTTCTGGGGTGACTGGAGGCCAGCCAGCTAATGTAATGGGAGATAGCCACAAAAACATCACCTTAACTAACAACACCTTTTTGGCTTTAACCACCACTACTGCCAATTAGACTTGGCCTGGCCTGGCCAAATTTCAATTAACGTCAAGAGCAATCAACGAAACTTTCCACCCAGATTGTCTCTCTCTTCGAGCGAGGAAAAGTTTGAACCCTGAACTTTGCTGCATTCTGGGCTTTTCAATTATTTAAAAACCGAAAAACCAAATAACCAGCTGCCAGTGGCTAGTTGCATAAGCCAAGGTTTGGGATGCACATCACTGGGAAAAAATATAAATACTTTAAATACATTTATAAACATTATTTGTATATATTCTATTACAGTTTTAAGACAACTTAAAAAATATCTATTACTTATTTTCCAATTAACATTAAAACCTAAATACTGCCCACCTCTTCTCCTTGTTCAGAGTGCAGTCCGGCTTGCAAAACTTGTTAGCTGCATCGCAATTATGACAGAATTAAGTTTTATGCTGTGCCACCGAGGTGACCAGCTGTCAGGCCCCCATCTCTGTGGCTAATCCCAATCCCCGCCAGACACCGACAACCGCAAGTCAGCAAAAAGCTACGCAAACCCAATCCCAATCCCAAGCCCGAACCCCATGCCCCTACTCCTACCCAGACCGCACATAAAACTGTCAGGGAGTGTGTGTGGTGTGTCAATGCCGGGTGAGATGCGGTGCCAGCGGATTTCCAATCCATTCCAGCGCCACCCACATGTTACACAAATCACTCTGCCGCTACAGGCCGATGCAGTGGGATGCGGTGGGTGATGGTTGCATATTTGGATGCTCCCTGTCCATGTCCATGTGCCGAGTGTTGTGCCATTGACTTTGCAACTTTGTTTGGTCTCTCCTCGGTGTCTCTGTTCCTCTGTCCCGCTGTCTGTTTGTCAATAAAGCAAACAAAGAAGTTTGTCCCCGACCAACAGAGTGCTAAAGATACAGCTACAGATACAGATACAGCTTCAGCCGGAGTGCGAGCATTCTATCTGTGTATCTGCATTCGCACCGGAAGTGCAACTCAAACAGCAAGACACGACACAACTTTTTGCTGCCGATCCTTTCCATCATCGTTTCCATATTTTCCTTTTGTCTAGAAAGTTTTGCCACTACAAGCTCCCCTCATTTTATCGGTGACAAGTGTCAGGGGCAACAGCAAACATGCTGAGCAAATTAAAGCTCCATTGGCGATCCAGGCTTCAAGTATCGGGAAAACGGTTGATAAATTACAAACACGGAGAAAAATATATGAAACCTATCGGAAATAAAGCGAAATATAATAAAAAGAATGCTTACTGCGCAAAAAAATTCCACAAAATATTACAATAGTAATATAAAACTTATATTTCTATGAGATATCCTATCTCTACCTCCTCTTTGAACTATATGCACGCGTCCTGGCCGTTATTCAGTTGCCTGTACGTGATTACTGCCTGATTGCAGGACTAGATAAAAGCGCCAGACCTCGTAATTATGGCCCTTGATCCTTTTTTTTTTCTTTCTATTATGTCCCTCCATCACTACGTCTTTCACACGCAATGAAGCGCAATAATTGCTGCGCTTAATGCAAATTCTTTCACCAAAAAAGGCACAATGCCACGCCCCCTAAAGTGAGGGGGCTGCAAGTGGCCATGGCTGGAGAAAGTGGTGTCAACCCCGGCGTCCGGCGTCTAGTCAGACGCCGGTTAATGCCAGCCAGCACAACACTGTGTATGCAAATGAGTTTCCAATGACTTGCTCCGAAAACAAAACACACCACGCTGCGCAGGATATGACGTTATGTCGTTACGTTGCTGCTGCACTTGAACTTGGCTCCGTCGCCCGCCATTAACTTGGCCACATGCGTCTGCCCCGATGTCTGTCTATATATATAAACAAAAAAACATATAAGTTTTAGCATGCAGAGTGAAAGCGTCACAGCCACTTGTATTGTAGTTGGCTAGAGGCATTTTATGCGAAATTTGCACTTTTATTGGATTCCCCGAGGGGGCGTAGCCTTGCTGTGCTCCTTTTAACGCTTTTAAGTTAAAGCGATAAGGCGCTTTGTAATTTCAGTTTTAGTGCCTGCCCTTTATTCCGCTTATCGCTGCACTTTAAATGCAACGCCGCCAGTGACACTAAAAGCCTCTGGAGACGACGAGCCGATAGCCATTGAACATTTGTGGCAGCTATTGGCAGAGGTACATTTTACAGCTTTAGTAACTTTAATTTTATATTTTTAAATTTGTTGAAAAATATCTAAAGCACTTATATATTTCACTATAAAAAGAACGTTTTAAATTGTGGCATATATTTAGTAGAAAGTGTTTTTAGTAGATATTTAACTCCCAAACTAACAAAAAACAAAGTTAATAAATTAGAGAAACCAATAATGGTATTTAAAACAGATTCTAATTTGTTTTATTATTATATATATTATAATTTTAGAGTAAGCAAACAAATTGTTAACTAAAGTACTGCAATTTCTTTTCATATTTACTTCCTAAAATGCAAATTTAATTAAAATATTAAATATATAAAACCTACAAGTGAATGATTTTGGCGCCAAAATTTGGAAAGCTTTTATATTCCAGTCCGGCAACCCTCTCAAATACACCACTAAACCACAGCGGTATGGCAACATCGTTTCAAATCAGATGTTTTTTGTTTTGGTTCTTCAAGTGTCGTAATTCGCGAAAAGTTACATCTCAAGATCTCGGCCAGAAATGTCGAAGCACGCACTGATAGGTAAGCACAATGCTACCAATTAAGGGTCCTTTGACAGCTGAACTAACCCCATTCTCGCTCAGGTGGTGGCACCGGCTTTATAGGCCGAAATCTGGCCAAAAACTTGTCCCAAAAAGGCTACGATGTAACGGTCATTTCCCGGATGCCAGGTCCAAAGCGCATCAGTTGGCACGAACTGGAGAAAAACGGCATACCCTGCAGTGTTACCGCTGTGGTGAATGCCACTGGCCAGAATACCCTGGATCCGACGAGACGCTGGACTCCAGGATTCCAGCAGAATGTGTGGAATTCCCGCATCAACTCCTCAAAGACGCTGGCGCAAGCCGTTAAGGAGGCTCCCAAGGTTACCTCGTTTGTGAACCTATGCGGTGTGAGCCACTATCCACCCTCGGAGACAAAGGTCTACACGGAGGAAGACCAGGTCTCGGGCTTTGACTACATGTCCAAGCTGTGTTTGGCTTGGGAAGAGGCGGCCAAAACTGGAGATGAACAGGATAGCAAATGTGTGAGTTTAAATTGAGTATTAATTATACAGATTCCATTAATTGAGGTCTCCTTAATCCCTTCCAGACAATCCTCCGCACTGGCGTGGTGGTAGGACAAGGCGGTGGCATGATTGAATCCATTTGGTTGCCCTTCAAGCTGGGAGTAGGAGGTCCCTTGGGAAGTGGACAGCAAATAATGCCCTGGATCCATCTGCAGGATCTCTGCAGCTTGATACAGCACATTATAGAAAAGCCTGTACCGGGCGTGGTCAATGCTGTGGCCCCCGAAATAACTAGCAATAAGGAGTTCAGCAAGGTGAGTAAAAAAGCCTTCTTCTAAAAGCTATATGGATAATATAACAACCTGAAACCACTAGGCCTTTGCCAAAGCACTCAATCGTCCCTGCATCTTCAGTGTGCCCGAGTTTATGGTCCACGCCATCTTTGGCAAGGAAAGAGCTGCTCTTCTGTTGAGTGGAGCCAAGGTGAAGCCCCAGACAGCCATCTCCAGCGGCTTTAAGTTTCAATATCCGACCGTGAAAGAGGCCGTGACCGAGCTGACCCGCAAGGGATGAACTGAACAATACGATTTAGTCAAAAGTTGTCTATAAATTAAATGGTTGGTAGTACCAAGCGCAAATTAAAACGAATTTCTGGTGCGGTGGGGAGTCATTTAATTCGTTTAATCATTAGTCATGACCACCAGC
Organism: Drosophila truncata; assembly: GCA_008042515.1. Classification (NCBI taxonomy): domain Eukaryota; kingdom Metazoa; phylum Arthropoda; class Insecta; order Diptera; family Drosophilidae; genus Drosophila; species Drosophila truncata. The sequence goes on along the minus strand of VNJQ01000555.1, from coordinate 25,080 downwards.
CACCCACCACCAGTATTTCACAATTTTTTAGTGTCACATTATATGTAATTATTGGCTTAATTCATATTTATAAAAAAAAGTCACTGTGTTATAATTAATTCAATCAACTTGTCTGTTGTTTCTGGAAGTTTTTGGGAAAACAAGCAAAGATTTTAGATTCTAAGCCTGACTAACAGGCATTGAAGGTAATTCCCCTGTAAGTGTTACAGCCAGAGTGTGAAAGATTCTATATAATAGTACATTTGTATCTATATATAATTTTGAGTACAGCCCTTTACTGGTTTGTTGGCCAATTGAAATAATTGCAATCGCAAACGTTACCGAATGGGCAAAAAACAAATTAATTGACTTGCGCACGCTGCGAATCCCCGGCTATACGTGTACATATTTATCTACATAATTATAATCGTATGTGTATCAATGACTATTCATTTATTTTTGCCAGCTTCGTGGGTTCTATATAAAGCCGGGGTCCATGGTAGACAGAGATTCAGTTTCTGTTCAGAGCCGCCAAAACGAAAATGATTTCGAAGTCGCAGCTGTTACTGCTCGTTGTCGGGTTCTGCCTGGTATGCTGATGATGCGGGATCACGCGATTGTTTGCCAACTAAAACAACTAATCCATTAACAGAATGCTGCCGCGTTGGCCGATGTAGACTGCAGCAAGCGGCCCACCTTTGTGGATCCCAAAACATGCTGCCCCATGCCGGATTTCGTTACCGCTGAGCTTAAGGAGAAGTGTGCCAAGTTTGATATGACTCCTCCGCCGCCAACCGATGGCGATGCCAGTGGTTCCTTTGAGAGCAAGCGTCGTCACCATCATCCCCATCCGCCACCAGTGAGTTTTCGCGAGTGAAGAATTTCAATTTTCTTAAATTTAAATTAAATATTTCCACTTAAAGTGCTTCTTCTCCTGCATCTTCAACGAAACTGGCATCTATACTAACCGGAGCCTGGATCAGGACAAGCTGAAGAGCTATATTCAGGTGGTGTTCAAGGACAGCTCCGATCTCCAGACCACGGCCATTGAGGCCTTCACCACTTGTGCCACCAAAGTGGCCGAGTTTGAGGCCAATCTACCTCAGCGGCCATCGCCGCGACCTGGACGTCCATCGCCGCCACCTGGCATGCCCTTCTGTCCCCACGATGCTGGTCATCTGATGGGCTGCGTGTTCCGCAATTTGATGAAGAACTGCCCGGCTTCCATAAGGAACGATTCGCAGCAGTGCACCGACATGAAGGAGTTCTTCACCAAATGCAAGCCGCAGCGTGGACCTCCTCCACCATCGGCAGAGGAAATGTAAAGACATTCCTGTTCCAATTCCGTAAAGACAATACCTCTTCAGACAGAAAATTTCTTTCTCTCTTTTTTTACTCTTTCGATTTCAAGCAATAAAGATTTAAAGCTCAATATGGCGCCATTTCCTGTGTGTCCTTTGGGCCACTTATCGCAAGGATGCACGTCTGGGCGCGCAATGAGTTAGAAAATTAGGTTTCCGCCGGGGAAATTACTTATCGCGCGCATGTGCGTGGTCAGGAAACCGCGCTACAGCCTGGCAAAAAAGGATTCACTTAACATTTGTCTGGGAAAGTGAAAGGAACATGGAGGAGGAGCTGAAGAAATTCTTTGCAGAGTGTCAGAAACAGGAGTTCTCTGGCGAGGACATCCTAGCCATATGCCAGCCACTGATCTGGCGGATGCGACTGGCCAGAGTTAAACGATGGTGTTTTATCCTCCTACCCTTTGTGGTCTTGTATCTTCTTTGGTCATATTGTGATACCTTTGCTTGGTTCCTGAGTGCAGTGGGGCGTTTATTGCTCATCCAGGTCTTGCCTTTGTGGGACTGGACACCCTACTATAATGCCAAGTGCCTGATTTCTCGAGGGGATCAGCGGGTTGGTAAGCCTTTGCCACCTTTGGGAAGAAGGGAAACCCTGCCGGAGAACTGTGTTCTTTGTGAGTCCATAGGTAAGTTTTTAATGATTAAATTTAACCCTTATATAATTCAATACTTTCTCCAGAGGGAATAGCTACAGCCTCGAATGTGAGCTACTCCATGTTGGAATCACAGTACCTAGAGCGTGGTCTTCCTGTTATTATAACCGATGCCGGCTTGGAAACGAATCTGGGTGATCTCCTAGAGCTCATGGAGGTCAAAGCACCCGAGTGGCTAGCCAGTGAACCCTGCGATGTGTCTAGTAATCTTTTGCTGCGAAAACTCTTCAATCTGGAGGCGGCTTTGGAGAAAATTCACTCGTGGCAGGAACAAACCACAAATCCATGGCACCTTCAGTTGAGAAACTGCCAAAGGAAGGCGGTGAAGACCTCTCGGCTGTTCCTGGAACGACCTTACTATTATCCTTTCCACCTGGCACCCTATTACTCCAGTTGGTTGCTGGCAGTGCATCAGCAAAAGCGCAGTCAGACAGAGATTTACGTGCGGGGCCTCATTCTGATGCAGCAACTAAGTGGTCACTTCGAGGTAGTTCTTCATCCCAAGGATCCCTGTGGAAATGGAGTGTGTCCTAGCCTGCGAATGCGTCTGAATGCCGGCGAGGGTCTGATTTTCTCCTCGGACGTTTGGAGCCTCAGTTTCGGACTGGAGAAGCCCCACACCAAGCAGACTTCCCTGGCCAGCATCTTCGAGATTGACTGGCAGCCGTAGAGAGAGAAAATGGTTAGTTGGCCGAAATTGTATTTGCACACACAACTAGAATACATTCGAAATAAAAGCCTAAAGATTACAGATTAGATTAGGAGGGATTAGGACTGGAATTAGGAAGAGTTTAGGCCCGTCGGCACTTGGCCTCCACGAGCTTCTGCAGAGTGGCCGTTAGGCTATTAATGGCATCGATCTTCATGCGCTCAATTCGCTCCTGCTGCACCAGCGACATCTTCTGGATTTGCACCTGCTCCTGCTGCAAGTTTCGCTGCAGCTCCATCTTCTCCCGCTCCACCTCCAGCTTCCGTTCGAAGTAATCCTTCCACCAAATGTCATCGGCAGTAGCTCCGGTGGAACCCTGTCCCTGTGGACGAGCCAGCTCATTGCCCTCCAGATGCTGGCTACCGTCACTATTTCTATCCGCCTCCGCCGCATGTTCACCATCGTATTCCATCTTGGGTTGACGCACCTCTGACATGGTATTGCTGTCCTCATCAAACTCGTCGTTGGACTTGCTGTCCATGTTCATTTGGGCCTGCAGAAGCACTTGGTCCACAGGTGTGATATAGGGCTGTTGCTCCTCCTTCGCTGGAGTCTGTGGTTTTATCTGCAGCTTTATTTGCGAAGGTTCTGGCTTTATGTTTACAGGAGTAGGCTGCAACTGAAGCTGTGGCTGCTGCTGTCCTTGGCTCAGGGCCTGTCCCTGAGCAAGAGCCGGAGTCTGAGGAACTGTGGCAGATGGCTGAGGCAGCTGCATATCAAAATCAGCCTTTTTGCCCTGCAAATACTTGAACATCTCCTCGAAGAACTCCCAGTGAACGTAGCCAGAGACGTATTTCTTGCTCAGATTCTTGTTGTAGGTGATGAGGATGTTGTGCCACTTTTTTTGCACTTTAGCGGCGGAGTAGCGGAAGCCCAGGCGCTGCAGCTGACGGGTGCAGTGCAGCCAAAGTGCAGTTCTTTTTTGTCTGTAATAAAGGGAGTTTTATTGTGGAAAAAGGGTTTCGTTTTTGGTAATAGTTCAGCACCAACCTGCCCTCTGTAAAGCTTCCCTCCATGGGACCGCGTATGTGTATCAATGCCCGGGTTGCCTCCGTTGTCCAAGCCCTTTCGTAGGGACCACGGCCCAAGCTGTTGGCTCCACCTGTGGTCTCTGCCTCCTCCAACAGGCAATCATCATCCAGATCATCCAAGTCATCGTCACTTATTTGATAGGCTTTAAAAAAAATAAAATAAAAATAAAATGTACTGGTTAAAAGTTAAATTTGTATAGCTTTGAATGCTATTATTTTTTTTATTTTAACAATCTCTTTGGTAGAAATATAAAAAACTATTATTCTATTGTCATGTTTACCATTTAGGTTCCTCTTAAGATAAGTAGAAAATGAAAACAATAAACTTTCCAAACTTGTTGCTTGTTGCGGACAAATGATGGCAACACTGGCACTCTCGAAGCATCCTTCCTTAGTGTCCTTCGCTCTCACCGCCTCTCTGTCCATCGCTCTCTCTATCCTTGGCTGCTCTCTCTCATTACTCGAGCTACCACCCAACGCCAGGCCAACAAACATCCTAGCTATGCCAAAGATGCTAGCTGCCGCTGACATACATCATATATATGATACATACATACATATATCCTGTTATATGGCACACACATTATCCTGCTAAGCCTGAACACTCACACACCTGCACAGGTATGTACTTCCTGGCAACCGTTCAAGTTCTAACACACTGGCAGTGTTAATTATTTTAAGTTATAGTGGAAAGACTTACGTTCATTATCTTCGACATTAGTGCCATTATTGCCATTGCCTTGGGCCGTGGCTCCATTCAGCTGAACTTGAGCCATTCCGGATTTATTCTTCCTTTTGCCTAGCTGGCTCTGAGCTTTAGACCTTTCGCCTGTCAATAGTTTTCTCTTACTAACAGGACAAATTTTTGGCTGCAGCTTCCCTGGGTCGAGAACATCGCGTGCGCCTACTCTCTTCGTACTCGCCATCCTGCTCGGACTCTCGCTCCCTCCCGCTTGCTCTGCCGCAGATCTGAGAGGAAGCTGCGGCTAGCGAAGGAGTAGAGTAAGTGGGCTGGAGTTGGGGTTGGGTGTGCAGCATCTGCGCACAAAGAGGTCTGACGCAGGCTGGAAAGTCTAACCTAAAATAGTTCTAGTCCGTCTGCACTGGAATGCTATTCCAAGACAGTTAGGGTTTGCTAAGCTAAACTAAGATTAGATTCCAGGTTCCACTGATTTTATCTATGGTTTATCACAATTATAAATAAATAAATATATAGAAGCAAATAATGGCATATCAAAAAGGTCATGCAATATTTATATTTTTCTTAAATCTCTAATATATTTGTGTTAATTATGTATTAAAATAAATATCTATCTTAAATTATAACTCTTTGAAAATCTTAAGACTCATTATTAACCTATATAATTTTTACCTGTGCATCCTAACTTTTAAAGTTTTCAAACGTTATTTTCAAATCGTTATCGAAACACTTATCGATTATCGATTTGGCTCCGAGTTGCCACAACATTTAGCCGGCATACATCGAAGTTTTCAATAAAATGTGGCAACGCTCCGACCGCGAATTTGCGCGTGGAACACAAACAATTTGTTATTAAATAATTGTACGTTTTAGTTGTTAAGAGAGAGTTAAGACAATGCCCGCAGTGGAAAAATGTGTCATGTGAGTACCATAAATCCCGAAAATAATGTTTGCCAGCATTTAAACCACCTGTTAAACCCCATGTAGCACCGACTGGAAGCGCCTGTGGCAGATGGTGTCCGGAATCCACTACGAGACACCTCAGGAGACAGTGCGGGATGAGCTGATGAACGTAGCCAGCGAACTGCAGGCTGGCTTGCTCCAGTTCAAACCCAAGAGCGCCTCCGACGTGCAGTTGGGCACGCTGCTCAAGGAGAAGAAACAGGAGAAGCTGCTGCCCTTCACAGAGCGCCTGCAGGAACTGCTGGATCTGGAATCCGCGCAATGCTGGGAGATCTTGTGTTATTACCTTACCAAGGAATACAGAGGCTCCGCTAGCCTGCTCACTCAGCTAATCTCCACGGAGACGAACATGGCCAAGCTGCACGAGGACATACGACACTACTACTCGTTGGAACGCATGATTGTGTTAAAGATCGTGAAGAACCTACTCGTGTTCCACCGGGTGCCGAATCACCCCTACCACCAGGAGTACCGGGCGGTAGTGGATAAGATAACTCTGCCTCGCCTAAGAGATTCCTATCTGGATCAGTTGGAAAGTCTAATCGGAGAGCTGCCACCGAAGAAGCTAAGGGCAGGCGAGTGCTTCTACTCCGCGGACAAGCTCATTGCCTGGTCGGAAAGGAATGCCAGGGAGATCAACGAGGTTTTGCACATTCTGCTGCTGCTGACGGAGCATTTGCCCATGGGCTTCGAGCAAATCAAACGGATTTTCACAGCCTGCAAGCAGCACTCCTTTGGCAGGCTACAGAACTACCTGGACGACAGCCAGCGCTACCACCAGGAGTTGATCATCAGTATAACATATTCGGAGCTGGTGCTCATCATTAAATGCCTGGACTTTGAGAAGCCGCGAGAGCACACGGAACTGATTGATAAACTCATTGAGGATCTGCATATTGACATTTCGAATATGCACCACCGGCAGGAGCACGGTCCATTGCTCCTCGTCTGGATGCTGCTTCGGCTACGAGGGACTAACGATGCCGACGATGCATCCAGCTTGCTCCGGTGCCGACAGCTGGGCAAGCGGGCAGTGGATCTCAAGTGTTTTGTCCAGCTGCAGTTAATTGTGCGGCATCCCATGTATGCGGACGACTCGATGCTGTCGCGAATTGCCCGCAAGACCATATACAATCAACTGTGCTATATGTGCGATCTGTTCGATGGCGACGGCAGCTGTGCACGCCACGAAGGCATCTACGAGTTGCTCTGCGAGCTGGTTTCCTGGCCGCAGTTGGCCAAGGACTTTTGCAGCCGCGAGGGTATGTTAAATGTCTTATATTTAACGAAATGAAAGCCACTAATTGATTTCTCTGCAGATGATGATGGAGCACGGTCACTGTATAAAAGTTTATTGGAGAACTTTCCCCTGGAATTCACTCATTTGGCCAAATTGTCACAGTCGCTGACGAAAGCGGGGCAGGGAAACTTTGTAAGCCAAGAAATTTCTTATAATTAACGATTATTAACTTAATTTACCCCAAAACCAGATTAAGAGCCAACTGGAATCCCTGCCTATATTGGCGCTCTTATACGATGAAAACGAGCACAGGCTACGCGAGGTGGACACCGATGAGTTCGAGCTTACGGCCAGTGTGCGTCCGTTTCCCCGCATCGATTATACCATTCCCGCGGGCACCAGCTGCACTGCCATCCAGCATCCCTCCGGCTGCTACATGCACTTCCGCACGCAGGTAAACTTTTTCGACGCCCTACACCATGAAATTAACTGCTTGTTGCGAGAAACTGGGTACCTACACGGTGACTTTGACTCCAGCGAACGAATTCGTCGCGTGGAAGCTGGCCTAAGGTATCTAGAGACCGCCGTGCAGCGCTGCACATCGATTGCCGGCATCAGCGCCGAAATGGTTCATCCCACCGAAATGTGCGTGGACCTGTTGCACAAGTTCAAGGGTGTGCAGTGCCCGCCAGTGGGTCTCATCTCCAGTTGTCTAAACGTCTGCACGGCCCTGCTGCCGCTGGTGGACGAGGAGATCTTTTCGCGAATTAGCCAGCTGCATATTTTGCCCACAGTTAGCCAGGGAGTCCACTACGATTTCAAGCACTATGCCAATGCCAGTGGTGTGTGCTTCGAGTCGCGTTTTCTCGGCTCTGTCATCGACAATGTGGAGAAGAAGAGCGAGCGATACGAATTCCTCCTGTCGTACCTGGGATTCCTGCGCACCTACACAAAGCTGAATCGGAATCGTTACATGCAGGTGGAGATTCCAGGATTGATATTCCTTCTAAGGGACGTCTTTCCTCACCTGCATGCCTGGCACTTTCGGTCGCAGGTGGAGCGGAATAAGATCTACTTCGAGGTGCTGAGCTTTATTTGCGACATTCTGGATTTAATAGGCTCGAAACCTAATGACGCCCATAGCGAACAGAGAGAGCTGCTGCTCAAGGTGTGCGTGTATTCTCTGCTTAATCTTGATAATGGTCTGATCCTGCTAAGGTGAGTAGGTTTTCCGATTTATATAAAATATATGTACTTAGATATACCCCATTTTCAGATTTGTGGGCGTGGGCAATGCCTATGTACAGTATACCATGGAGTTAGAGACAAACTGGATGCAACAGCAGCCGCATGGCCTGATGATGCTGGTACGCCTGTCCATGCGCATCCTAATGCAGCTGCTGCGGCTGAAGGAGAAGGTCTACGGTAGCGGTGAGACCCTGTCCCCTTTGGAGGCCCTGATATACACACAGCCCAAGCAGCGGGATACCCTGCGGATTATTCCCACTGTCTGCAGCTACATGGCCAACATCTTTGACCGATGGCTGCCCATTCTGTCCTGCCGCCTGCTAAAGCGCATCGCCTTGGAGTTCAATATGTCGCTGTTGGCCTGCCTGGACATGGAGGCGGATCAGATTCGATTGACGTTCATGCAAAAGCTGCCCGACGAACTAGAGAGCGACTCCATTAAGTTGGCCATCCTGGAACTGGTCGACGCCTGCATTGCCAAGCAGCCGGGTGTGACTGAGGCTTTCTTCAAGGTGAACTATGCCCAGGACAAGCGATCTCGCTCATTCTTTGGCAAAGAGTGCGTTCCCAATATCGGCGAGAGCATCGTCACCTACATGCGGGAGTTCTTGGACGCCCTCCAGTTGGAACCCCTGACTATCCAGCAAGAGTTGCCCTGCAAAATCATGAACATATTCCATTCGCTGTGGAAGCACAACCTCCAGATGCTGGTCGATGAGCTGGTAAAAGACAAGCAGTTTTGGCCGAAGATCGCCGCTCCTTTGTTCAGCGAACTGCAACCGAACGTAAAGATCTACACGCAGCTTCTAAACATCATCTCCATTGAGGTCTACACAGGCAACGGAAAGAATTCCGCTCTCCTGGACATGATGACCAAGTTCTTTCAGCCCAAGACTTTTGAGCCATGGCTAAATTACGTTTTCAACATGCCCAAGGTGCCGGCTGTTAGTACTTCTGCGACCTCCGATGAACTGCCAAACTGGATCTGCTGCCTGCAGGCGTTCAAGGACCTGATTGTGATCCTACTGAAGAAGCAGCCCAAGTTTATGATCATACCCGAGTCGCAATTCAAGCTGATGGCCGAGAAGTGCTTGACAGTGCTGGTGGATCGCTCGAATTATCTGGAGGATATGCGGCCCTTCATCGTGCTGTCCGAGCTGTATGTGTTCCTTCTGCTTCAGTTCAAGCACTCGTACACAAACAGCGGCGAGGAGGAGCAGGAATTGATGGAGCAGTTGCTGCAGCTGATGAGTCGCATCTGTTCCTGCTATGAGGATCTGCATGTGAGGGCCAAGGAAGCCTGTCTGGCCATCATCACAAAGTGTGCGCACCTGTACACAGGTCTACTAATCCGCGACTCATCTATTGCCCTGCGCTTCCTCAATTCCGTGGTCAGCATCATCTGCAGCGAACTGCAGCACATGGAGAACTCAGTGAGCTTGGAAAAGACACAAAGTCTGAACACTTCGGATAGTTCGGGTGGCAGCAAGGCGTCCACCAACTCGCTGATTCTATGCCTTAATTTGCTTAAAGCTGTGGCCACCATATTTCACAATGACGGCCCCGGGAACTGGGATCTGCCGTTTGTGTCGGTTCGACTGTTCCAACGTCTTCTGCGCTGCATCTCTCACACCTTGCCGCTGTACAACAAGCAAGTGCTCAGTGTCCAGCTTCTGGATGTGCTGATTGTCTTTGCCAAGGGCCACTGCTCTGTAGAGTTTTTGCATTGCGATGTAGGTGAGTCCTTGTGGCTAAACCTACTGCCGCCGCGGGAGCTGCTGCAGTCTAAGCTGGAGTTCAGCAAGCCTGCGCCGGCGGATGCAGAGCGTTGGTCTGTAGAACAATGGTGGCCTGTGTACGCGAGAGGCATCGAGCTGGTCACCATTATCCTCGAGAAGCATAAAAAATGCTTCCTCCACGAAGCTCTCCAGTTTGTGGGCATTCATGAGGTCTATTTGGTGGATGCCCTGTTGCTGAGCAAGCAATCCCTGGAGCCAGCAGCCATGCAGCTTATCAAGGCAGCCATAAGCTTGGTCGCCTGCCTGACGGAGCATCAAAAGGAGTGGCAGGAGGAATACGACTCGTCGCTGGGAAATATAATGGTAAGTTTTACACTGAAACTGCAAGAGTTCTTATCAATAATTTGAAATGTTTGCTTACAGCGTGCAGTACAAGGCTTGTTGTGCCACAGCTCCTCCCTGTTTCATCAGCAAAGGAACCTTAAGTGTCTCCTGGCTGGCCGACGCTCGCAGCTGGAGATTCTGCGCAGCACAGAGGCTCTGACTATCGATGACGATCTCATCACCGCTTGCAATGAGTGAGTTTCTGTCTAAAAATTATGAAATTTACCTAATTTAATGATTCAACAGCCTCACGGACATTATTATTTACTGCGTAAAGTCCCTGTTGAGATTCAGCCCTGACCTGATGGATCTGCTCTGCGGCAGTATCTATGAGCCGCACAAATGGCATCCTTTGCTGGATGTGAAGTTCGGTGCGCCAAAGTTGAACGAAGACAATGTGACGCTGACATTTGGAATGGTTCTCAACATGGTCAACATATACGTTAAAGCCTTAAATATGGTAAGAACATTTATCTTCGCTCTCTTATGCATTCTTTACAGTCTCTAATAAATTCACAGCAAAACCATGGCTTCAGCGATGTACCCTTGAACACGCTGCCCAATGTGGAGAAGCCTGCGAATGACCCAGCCGAAGATGCCACCATTTGCCTGAATAACCAAACCAATCGCACCTTCTCCAAGTCCCTGTCCACCGTTTCTATTTCCACTGCGGGCTGTCCAGCCAGTGAGTTGCTCTCGAATATGGACAGCCAACTGTGCTTGCTGGCCCTGGAGCATTTGCTTTTCCTGGTGGCCTCGCAGGTCATTTGCATTATTCGCTCGCCGGAACTGGAGCCGCGATGGAAGACTATAGTGCGAAGAGACATAAGCAACGAACTGGTGATCTTTCACGAATTTGTGCGTCGCAAGGTGATTGCCAATTACAAGGAGAATCGTAGTCCATGGCTGCGACGCAAACACGGGCTCTTTAAGCTCAAGTTCCTCGATCCAGCGCGGAGTTCAAGTTCCCCAAGTACTTCATCCCGTAATCCCGATCAAGTCCGTCGCATCAGCAGTACCGCCAACGAACTGCGGGTAAATGTGGTTCGGCGGCAGCACCTGCAACAACAGCTTCGCAGTCCGCCGCCCAATACCTTTGACATGAGCGTCGATATAAGTACCATATCACCGCTGCAGGGTACTCCGAATGCGGCCATGTTGTCGCCAACAGAGGCAAGGGACTCTCGAAAGCGTTTGTATCCCGCGGAGCAAGTGGGCGCTGCCTTCGTGGAGGACGAGCTGGCGGCCATCGAACAGCAGTTCTTCCCTCCACCCACTGAGAACGGCTTTAGCGAGCTGTCGCAGGTGCAGCTGGTGGAGGAGGACTACATGCAGCTGATGTCGGTTCTCTTCAATGTGATGCCCCATTGCGAGTGAGCTGTTTAATTATTGATTGATTCATTATTAATTATTAAAATAAATTGCAAACACTCAAATAAATTGGTTGCTTTTTAAGATTTTATTGAATTTAATCAGATTCAGTTCCACAGTTGCCACAAAAATCAATGAGAAATTGAAAGCGATGTTAAATTTGCAGTTTTTATAATTTTCTAGACATTAAATTTATATTTTTCTGTTTTGGTTGATAAAACAAGCCATTACTATTTTCCTACATTGTTTTAAACCATTTTTAGTAAGTTATAAACATGTTTTGAGCGTTTTTAAAGCTCTATAGGATTTAAAAATAATAAAACATCTTTAAAATAAGCTTAAAACCACTTGTTCAACCAAAACTTTCCTCTCTGATTCACTATCTTTGGTTTATCCGAGTGTAGACTTTAATTTTGCACCTCAATTGTGCGAATGACGTCAGGACGAGCCAAGACGAGCCCCCAGCAACGTCATAGCTCTCTTTCTTGTAGAAATAAAAGTGCGATTACCTCCGGAAAACCTCTCCCATGCCGCCTCACGGTGGAGAATCCTCCACTAAACAGGGACAGAGAGATATGAGAGAGCCATTTATGCTTACTCACAGCCGAAGAAGTAAGCGACGCTGCTGCCACCGATTCCGATTCCCGTTCCGATACCGATTCTGCCGACGTGCTGAGCTGATTATGAGCTTTCTGCTTCTGGCCGAGACGTCGCTCAGCATTAGTACTTAGTACCTTGCGAGTGGTAAAAGAGAACGCATGTGCAGACACCGGAGCGGATACGCAACGTGAACGAATTGAACGAGGCAGCAGCAAGTACGAGCCAAAGGTTTTTGCCCACTCTCTTAGCCCCGGGACTCCCGTCCGTTAATCCAAGAAACAAGAATCAGAGCCATCGTCATTAGGGCAGCCAATTAGCCAAGTCAGTGATTGTGATAATGCTTAAAGGTGTTCCCACGCTAGCCGGTCGTAACCTGCGCCTTCTAACTGGATCCGGACAGGTGCTAGTCCCCCATCGCCCCAAGGCATCCGCCGCGGAGCCGGCCGAGGCGGACACTGAACTGGGCCACCAGGAGCCGAATCTCTTGAAGCGTGTCAAGTACGGGCATACGGGAAAACAGCTGCAGCAGAAAATAGCCACAGAGGTAAGTTGGACATATGTATGCCTTACCCTTGGGCTTGAGCGAGAGGAACAGCTGACTTTTGTAATTTTTTGGCCACAATTTTCGCCCTGCTATTGATTTTTTCATGTGATATCATACACGGTGAGCAAACGCGTAATCCCCGCAGATGCGCAAATATTCTGTCAGAAAACAAACAATGTGCAGAGTTTCCAAAAATAGATTTTTCGGAAACTAAACAAGAATAAGATATGGTGTGGGGAAGGCATGGACTCTGGAGGCGATTTCCTGCACGTAGGTTATATAGAACTCAGTTCATTCAGCCTGACAACGCTCTATTTTTTAATGAAGAAGACGCCCGGCATTAGTTTAATTAGATAAATGCCAAGCACAGCGTGACTGACGCAATCTCCTCCACACACCCACTGTCCTGTCTAGAAAAGATAAAAAAAAATTGGTTATCTTATCGGATCTGGGATTGCGGACGGTGCGACTACCGGCAAACTAATTGTGAAATTATCATGACAAATTTCGGGGGCTGCATAGGTGCTAATCAGGTGCAAATCAAGTGACACACTCATCTCTAATCCCCCAGAAACGCATGTGACATGTGGAACTCCCAGAAATTAGTTGTCAACAACAATAAGCAAATTAAAATGTCAAAAAACCAGACGTCGGCGAGACGCTGACCGAGACATTGAAATGCCGATCGAGAGATTGTGAACTGGTGCTGGAAATCTGCCCCAAAATTAATCTCTCTCTTCGCCCGTCGATCACCATCAAGAAACGTGGGCTATAAATACCCAGGCACAGCACAAAACATAATAAATTTTCTAATACGCTTTAGTTTTTTTATAATTTAATCAAAATAAGTCTTATAAAACCATATTGGAACAGTCTTATCATACAGTTAAATCTGAAATCATATCAGAATATATATATTAATAACAAGTTAACAAGTCTAATCACAACGGAAATAAATAACCACCTGGAAATCTAGTTATTTTTTTGAAATAAATATATTTAAAATATCATTCTGACAATTGTGATTGTAATCTTATAAAAAGTCATTGTGATATGTTAATAAATGCCACCATATCTATGAATCATTAAGAACTTTACACCACCTTAAAGACATCAGTGGAAATACTTGAAAAATATATGATAGTTAATTGAGTTAAGTACAAGTTCTTTTTCCTATTTGCTAACATTTCTTTGTGTGTAAACGATTCACAGAATCACGCGAAACTGTCACCCCAAAATAAATTGAGTAAACGTGAGCTTGGCAACACAAAATAAAAGAACAAATAAAGCCAGTTCTGATATTTGTCGTAGGAAATGTCGTGGGCGACTATAAGATTTGCCCAGAGTCCCATCACTAGCCCAAATTGTTGTGCGGTTCTTCCGTTGCCATGGAAGAACTAAACGAACGCACATTCATAAATATTTAGCATACGACGAAATAGGTACATACATATATGTGTTAATAATTTAGCTGCCACAACACAAAAACCAAGCCCCTTCACCGCTCACATGGCGTTACCACCGGAGAGTACGGGAGAAAGCACCCAGTCTCTCAGTTCTCTCAGTTCTTAATTATTATATTTTGCTCTTCTTTCTCGCCAATTTATGAATAATATTTGCCAACTCAAGTTGAGACCGCTTCTCCGAGAGATTAGCAGCTTCATGGCAATGAATTCTTGTTAAATATTTCGCATTAATCATAAATGTTTTACCCTGGGGAAATGGGTTTTTGGGAAACGGAATTTAGGTAAAGATAACGTAGGATTTTTGAAAGAATTTCTAGTAACAATTTAAAGACCAAATTCTCTTATCAATTTTATATAACAATTTACAATCAAATCACAGACCAACAGATAAGATCTTAAAGATTAAAAGGCTTTCTTTTCTATAATTTCGTAATGTCCTGATATAATCGTGTCTTAGGCAAAGTAATCACAAGTTAGTTCTCCAATTTCCTTGCCAATTTCTCTAAAATCTTTTCTTTTTGATTATCTCGGTGCTTCCGTTCAAATTGTGCGTCAAAGTTTCGTCCGTCAGCTTTTCGGATTCCAATTTGAAAGGTGGCAAAGTCCCACGCTAATGGTGACAGGCCCCTTCAACGGAAACTTGTTTGCGAAATATTTTATTCTTATTTTTCTTTATTTATTTTTATGCCGCACCTGATCTTCTTGTTGTTGTTATTGTGCAGCTCACATGACTTTCTTTCTCTCTGGCTTAAATATGTATTTAATAATATGCAAATAAGCAGCAAGTGCGAAAAGTGATCAACAATGAGTGAAGATTTGGGAGGCAAAGATTTACTTAGCCAGAGAAAAAGAGATTGATTTATAGAAGAAATATAGTATGGGCACGTGCAGATAACTTAATTGGGTTTATTTCCAAGGACAGATAAAGATATATTCTTATGGAATTTTTTGTGCAACTTTTCCGAAAGCAAATTTAATTAGGAAATGTGTTTTCCGCATCCGCTTTGGCAAGAAAGTGAAGCAGACACATCTGTTTCGCTGATGTCATCCTGCTGAGTAAGCCAATGCAATCCAAAAGAAGTTAAGGACTGGCCAGGAGAAAGTTCCAAGCTAATTGATTAATTTCTTAACTGGGAACTAATACAATAGGAGGCCATTAGTTTTACGTAAATTGATAGATATGTATATATGAGTATATAAGAAATATTTGCAAAGATGCGGACTTACCTCTCAGCAATGCTAATTCGTACCATCCTCGTAAGCTTCATTGAATAGTATTGCAGAGTTTTGGGGATTAGCTATTTGCGGGTGAAGACCCACCCCCTTGTGGCTATAAAAGAGTCTTGTCAATGGCTTTTCTTCATTATTCCGAATTGATCCAGTTGCGGAATACGTTGGATATATAGCTTCTGGCCATGCTAGTACGTGATTAATAGTTGGCTCTTTGCATAACTGGGAATACGTGACTTTTACAGGAAATATCTGACACCAAATGAGGCAGTAATATGCATTCAATTGTTGCTTTTTCCATTTCAGAAGAAACTACGCGCTCCCCCGCTACTGAATCTGGTTTTTGCCAATCGCAAGTTGTCCTTCTATGACACCAGCTCTACGCCCAAGACCAACGAGGAGAATGCCAAGCTGTAAGTACACATTATAGAGAGCATTTCATACACTTTACATCTCTACTCAGCACTCACTCAGCACCACTCTCACCTCTCACCTCACACTGATCCCTAATCCAATATAGAGCACTTGCACAAACGCATCCCAGGCACTAACTGTTGGAATTACAAAATATTTTCCCAATTAATTGGCACCCACTTCTGCCCACCTCTGTCCACGTGGGGCTCAAATGGATTGGGTCAACAGGCTCTGGCCTGATACCATGTCAGCCCACTAATCCATTTTTAGATCCACTGCAGTTTGCACATCTATTCATAGCTCGGGAAATATTGTTTTGCAAAAAGTGCAGCCAAGAAGAAACGTTGACACACACAATTAACGATCGCTGCCCAAAGTCCGAAGGGAACTTGGCAAAAATATTTTGATGGCACATTTTGGGGTAAATATTTTGTGGTCGTCACCCCTTTTGTCTCAAAAAACAAAAAAAAAAACAGGGACTCGGCCTGAGGGAGGAGAGATATCTGCCCTCGGAGCACGCGCTAATTGCCGGCAATCGCGATCGCATAAAATAAATTAACATACTTTTATTAAACGAAGATAAAAATCGAATTCGCTCAATCTGTGTTTCGGGTCTGCGGAAATACATACAAATATATAGTATAGAGACGAGTATATATCATAGTATGTTCGATGTCTGATGTTGGCGAACTATAAAACCATTGCCGACACTCGGCTGCGCTCATTTCGGCGGTGACGGGCCGCAAGTTTGCACAGAGAAAAGGCGGATATATCGGTTGTACTCTATATAACATAATGGGTGATCGTAGTTGGAACCTGCTGCAGTATGCCACCGAGAAGGCGCCACTACCCCTCGATGGCTACACGGCCGAGGAGGCGGCCCAGTTCAAGGATAGCATCAGGCAGAAGATAGTGGACGATCTCAAGTCCATGACGGGCGAGGAACTGATTGAGCTGGTCAAGCAAAATGCCGCCAAAGTCGAAGAGGAGAAGTTAGAGAATCGGGGCACATCCGCCACAAATTTATCCGGCAGCGAGGAAGGCAAGGAACGCATACAGGACGATGCGGATTTGATAGATGCCGGAATCATAGGCGAAATGGTGGCTGGACTCTGCACCAAAAGCCAGAAGGCAATGTTCGTCAAGGTGATAACGAAGTATATCAGGTAAATCATAAGGTGAATCAGCAGCAGTCGTGCCCACCCCAGACCCAGACGTAGCTTCTTATCGCGAAAAAAGGGGTTCCGTGGCCGCGTGACGTAGTTCTTATCTTTAGTTTCCGTAGTGAAAGAAGAGGTTTGGTGCCCATGTGGATATGCCAGACAATGGCCATTATAAATCCTATAAAGCACCGAGACCTGCTATCGAACTGTGTGCTCGTGTGTTGGTGTTTGCCTATAGGGAAAAAGGAGTTAATTAATTTATTTTATTGGCAATAACATGATTTAGAAATTAGCACATTTCGGCCCGACTCTCAGTGGTGCCCTCCGCTCTCCGGCTGTCTATATCTATCTATATATTTATATATCTGTGGCTGTAGCTGTATCTGTATCCGATTGCTATCTAAGTGCTCCATTGGCTGGGAGCAGCCACAAAAGTCACACATTTGGCTAATGTATAAAACGCTGGCGCGCTTACAGTTGTTCCCATTAAACTTGCAACTGCTCAGCGCTCAAGTCAAGGCGATCAGAGTTCCAATCCGCAATCCCGATTCAATAGAAACAAATAGAAATCCATAATCCTAATAAATATCACGTATACGCCGCGATGGTGCAGACAGAGGAGATTGAAGCGCTGAAGCGCCAGAGTGAGGATGGGGATGCCAAGGAAAGAGAGGAGAAATATAGGCAGGACAAGGAGCAGGACACCACTGAGACGGCAGCCATCATTGAGGAGATCATCGAGGGCATCTCGCTGCAGAATCGTCGCGGCACCATAGTCCGTACTATTTCCGCCATAATCAGGTAAAAATAGTGACGGAAAAAGAGGCAGTGAGGGCACAGTCAGGGTCTCGTAAAAATAGATTGTGCACAAAACAGACACTCTCACACAAACCCCCCAAAAACACCTCCCTCATCATAAACAGAAATTGCGTTAATTGACGCTCATTACACGAGAGTTTATTGGTTAGCATATGGAAGTGTAACTAACGATTTGCCATTCGATCATCCTGTTTCCATCCAATCTTCTAGCTATCAGCGACGCCACTATTCGATGCGGCCGTGAGTAATAGATTGATTTGCACCCCACCCGTCCTTCCTGTCTTTTTTTTCCCAGTAGAATTGAATTTTTGCCATCTTAATTAAGCTTTTAAATTGGAGTTGATTGTTGAAGTGATTTCCCCCAAATTGCTAGACACCCAGAAATCAGAAAATCAAGAAATAAAATCCCCAATTAATCGAATCAACCGAGCATGGAGGAAGATCTATTTTTAGCAGCGAAACCAACTGGATCTTTGCAGTTTTTTAAATGCCTGCATTGGATGTCTGTGCGCCAATTAGCACTCTTAACCCTAAAGCCAGTTGGCCAAAGACAAACCCCACCCCCATTCCCATTCCCATTCCCATTCCCATTCCCATTCCCCAACCCATCCCCCTGTAGTAGATATGTGTAGTAGCTTTAGTATTTTCTGCGAATTTTGTTTTGCTTTTCCACACACGCATGCTAAAACTCAGTCGGGGATCGCCGCTCAATTAGCAGGTGCCCTAAACCCAATTGCTTTTCTGCGGCTTCGAAACTATTTCGCTAATTGCCTTTATATTAACGGTCCGATTTCTGTTGTTCATTCGCAGCCACCGGGAGCAAGAGCAGCGAAATGCCGAGGACGTGCTCTTCGATATGTTCGCCAGCGAGGAGACGGGCCTCATCTCGATGGGCAAGTTCCTCGCCGGGCTGAAGACCACTGGTATTCGTCGGAATGATCCCAGAGTTCGTGAGCTAATGGATAACCTGAAGAAAGTTCACAAACTGAATAACTACGAGACAGGCTCCTCGGCGGAGACGCAGCATCTCAATAGGGAAACCTTCAAGGCGTAAGTAAAACCTTTAATACCGACTATCCTCAGAGATAATCTTTTATTTTGTTTATAGCGTGGTGGCCCCCAATATTGTGCTGATTGCCAAGGCCTTCCGCCAGCAGTTTGTCATTCCCGACTTCACCAGCTTCGTCAAGGACATCGAAGAGATCTATAACCGTTGCAAAAGCAACACTCTGGGCAAGCTGGCAGACTATATTCCCCAGCTGGCTCGCTACAGTCCTGACTTTTGGGGCGTGAGCATCTGCACTGTCGATGGGCAGCGCTACTCCATCGGTGATGTGGATGAACCCTTCACTCTTCAGAGTTGTAGCAAGCCGTTGACCTATGCCATTGCCCTAGAGAAACTGGGTCCCAAGGTGGTGCACTCGTACGTGGGTCAAGAGCCTAGTGGCAGGAACTTCAATGAGCTGGTCCTGGATCAGAACAGTAAGTTTAGTCTCCTTTGGTTAGAAATCTTTATTAATATCCCTCGATTTCAACAGAGAAACCGCACAATCCCATGATCAATGCTGGTGCCATTCTCACCTGCTCCCTGATGAGCGCTTTGGTCAAGCCAGACATGACTTCGGCTGAGATCTTTGACTATACCATGTCCTGGTTTAAGCGGCTGTCCGGCGGAGAGTATATTGGTTTCAACAACGCTGTATTCCTTTCGGAACGTGAGGCTGCCGATAGGAACTATGCCTTGGGCTTTTACATGCGGGAGAACAAGTGTTTCCCCAAGCGCACGAACCTGAAGGAGGTGATGGACTACTATTTCCAATGCTGCTCCATGGAGACCAACTGCGAGGCAATGTCTGTGATTGCCGCCAGCTTGGCCAACGGTGGCATTTGCCCCACCACTGAGGAGAAGGTCTTCAGGCCGGAGTGCGTCCGGGATGTGCTCTCCATTATGCACTCCTGCGGCACCTATGACTACTCCGGTCAGTTTGCCTTCAAGGTGGGTCTGCCGGCCAAGTCGGGAGTGAGTGGCGGCATGATGCTGGTCATCCCCAATGTGATGGGCATATTTGCCTGGTCCCCGCCCTTGGATCACCTGGGAAACACTGTGCGAGGCCTGCAGTTCTGCGAGGAACTGGTCAACACATTCAATTTCCATCGCTACGACAACCTGAAACATTTGTCCAACAAGAAGGATCCGCGCAAGCATCGCTACGAGACGAAGGGTCTGTCCATTGTGAATCTGCTGTTTTCAGCGGCCAGCGGGGATGTCACAGCTCTGAGGCGCCATCGCCTCTCAGGAATGGACATCACCTTGGCGGATTACGATGGTCGCACGGCTCTGCATTTGGCGGCTTCTGAGGGCCATTTGGAGTGCGTGAAATTCCTGCTGGAGCAGTGCCATGTTCCCCACAATCCCAAAGATCGTTGGGGTAACTTGCCTGTGGATGAGGCCGAGAACTTTGGTCACAGACACGTGGTGGAGTATCTGACCAGCTGGGCAGCCAAGGTAGATCAGCCGAATGAGTGTAAGAACGAGGCGGTGACCACCAAGACGCAGGCAGATGAGGTGAGTTCATGTTCGTTGGGATTCAAGTGAAAATCATACTAAACTCCAATCTCTGTTTACAGGAAATCGTCAGCACCAGCGACCTGGATGCCAGTCCCCTTGCCACACCCACGGAGTCGGGTTCCAGGGCGGAATCCGGCAGGTCTAGTCCGGCGCCATCGGAGGCGGGCAGCACGGCCAGCGCGGGCAGCGGCAGCAGTGTTGATGACAAGACCAAGCCAGGCCTCTAAGCGACCAAATTTTCAGAGTTCCGGATGCGCAGGATCCCCCGTTGAATCTCTCCGACTAAATTATTCGCACAACACCTTAGTTTAAACCTATGACGTCGTATTTAGATTAAATCTTTAATTATAATTTGTAGTGGCATTTGTACTTGTAGCGCCTAGTTAGCCTCAAATATTCCAGGGTATCCTACGAAACAATGACAATAATCTTACGAATATCAAAACCCACACAAATGGGGTCTGTGACCCGCCTAAGCAAAGTATTGTTGCATTCATACTTGTCAATTGATATTTGTGTGTGTCTTTTTAAGTGTGTGTTTGTACAATATATTAATTATCCTGTTCCAATGAGCCGAGCAATATGCTGGCAGCCTCGGCTATAGTTGAATATATACATAATATACATAAAAATATATATACATATATATAGTTAGCAGACAAACCACAACTTTTATGGCATATCTTTTATTAATATTTTAAAGGGATTTAAATTATTTAATAGAGAAATGTTTTAATAATTCTCTCAAGCTTAAATGTTCAATATAAATGTTGCCTGGTTCCTTTATAAATATTCCCTGGAAAACTATTAAATGTATTTGTATTTATGATATACAAACTAAAGGGGCAATTGTTCTATAATATTCAGTTGTCAATAAATTGATTAAAATATAAATTATTGATTTTTAAAAATATAATCTTTAAATCTAACTATGCTTGGACTGTTTGCATTTGAATTTGGCCTTTAAAATAATGTATTTCCTTGTTCTTTATATAATTTTGTTTATTATCAAATGAGTGCGCGTCTTTGTTAAGTTCTTCCTTAAAATACCTACCCAAAACACTACTTTAAATCTTACTAAAACCCTTTTTAACTTAATATTTATATTACTAGCTTGATAATGTATATATTTCCTCGACTTTACTTGCTTCTACAATGTAGAAACTGTAAATAGCCGACCATTTTTTACACGAAACCCGAAGCATTGGCTTCTATAGTTTCCCGACTTCAGTGAATGTCGCACGAAGTGGATGTGTGGATGTCGCACCGCCCACAATCTCCCATCCGCCCCACGAAACTAAAGTTCCGTATTGTCGTCGTGTTTTTTGTGGTCGTCGTTGAACGCTGGATTTCCCAGTGCTGTTCAGTTCGTTCGCAGCATTCGTGGAGTTCGGACCTCAGCTAGAGCTAGCTGCTCCTCCTCAAGCTCTGCCATAGTCAGTGTGCGTGTGTGCCGGTCTGTTTGCGGAGTTTCAACCGCATCCATCACGCTCCTCTTCACGTCCAGCTCCTCTGAAAGGGATGCAGCAGATGCAGATGCCGATAAAGTCGTGCAGCTCGTGCCCGGGCAGATGAATTAATTGTGGAAAATAGTTAAATTCCAGCTCGTTGAAGCGGCAACAAATCCAATTAAGCATATACATCACTTTGCGGCGAGTTGTGCATAATTGAGTAATTAAGTTTTCATAGAAAAAGGGTTTTAAAACACCATCGCAGCAACTCACACACACGCGGCAGCAACTTGGGGTAGGTTCAGAACGTTCGGCAAGGACCGTAAAACGAGAGTGGCAAGAACAACAGCAGCAGCAGCAGCAGCATCATCATCATTTCCGGATCCGCTTTTCTACGAGCTTTTGTGTGATTATGTTTGTGTTTGTGTGTTTGTGCTGGTTGCCCATAAGAGTTCATAAACCACTAAACAGAGGACAGGGCCTTAAATCGGATTATTAAGTCTCCTTCGCCAGGCTGTCCGCACAAAAAGGATGTCTATTGTGAAGCGAACATCCTGCATCCCGGAAACCGCTCCTTTTATTGACAATCTCGCTGCACAAGTCGCTGCATATCCGGGCCCCTCGAAATATTCGGGGGCCCTTCTCCTTTGTGAGTGGATTTTTGGCCGCTCGCTTTGTTTGTTTGCTTGTTTCCTCTATTTGGCGCAGATACGGGCAGCGTCAGCATCTGTGGCATTGCATAATGTCCAGCTTCCTCTCCAGCTCTCCAGTTTTCCAAAAAAGTAGCCCACAGCGATTGCAGCTTGGGAATTGGGGCTGCACTTAGGGAAAGCAAAGAAACGCATTCTATTCTGGATTTTGAAAATGGGTTTGCAGTTGTGAAAGCTGAGATAATAATGAAAACCGCTCTTTTAGTGAAATTTTAGTACTTAAAAGACTGAGAAACTAATATTTGAACCTTTGATATATTAGAATCATTATTAAAATTACGAGTTCTTAAATTCTAAAGCTACTCCCAATAGCATTTATTCTACTAAGTAAGCTCTACTGATCCTAATCTTCATTAAACCAATAATTCCAAATCTCCATTTAAGAACATTTCTCCCTCTGCATTCCTAAAATGGAAAATAAATGACAGAGTCAGAGACAGAGTCAGACCGATGCCAATCACAACAGCACCGAATGCACCCACAGTTGGGAAACTTGTCTCCGTCTCATTGGCTAATAATACCCCGCAGTTGGTTCCTCTATAATCAGCATAATCCAGGCGAATGGGGAGTCAACTCCCCTCCCGTTGTAATCCGTGGGAACTGGACACATGTGGGGAGGGAGCTGACAGTGGGCTATGCAAACAATTCGCAGGAATATTTCCAAAAGGGGCAAGGGTTTGAGCTTGCTGGTTGGTCAAGCAAAAGGAAGTCGGCTTCGGCATCAGCAAATGCCAGGCATTGATGTGTCCATCAAGTGTCGCCGTGTCCGTCTCTGTCTCCGCCTTGGGGTTCAATGAACTGCCGGAGGAACTAGAACGTCCGATAATAATTGATGGGGCGATAAATGAAAGAGAGAGAGGGAGCGAAGGGAAGGAACCCCCACACATCGAACATATCTAAAGTATTTTGAAGTATCTGGAGCTGGAGCTGGAGCTGTGACAGGGACATGGTGAATCGGAAATTGGCGCTCTCTCTCTTATTCTGCAGAACGCATTCGGACGTGTGATGAGCCAATTTCACACATGGCAGAGACGGCAGAGAAGTGCTCGTAAAGAGCCATACCCAAAACAGAGTGCGAGCCAAGTGCAATGCCCCGGACTTTAGTTGACGCTGCACTTTTGCCACCTTATGCTGCAGTCGCAGTCGCAGTCGCCAAAAATAAAAGCCGAAAGCCAAAAGCCATTTCCACTTCCCATCTTCCACTTCCCCCACACACATAAAGCGGCTTCCCCGCTCATTATGTTTGGTTTCTGGGGGAAAAGGAACATGGCCCCCCATTTCCATTCCCATTCTCTGTCCAAATACAAAATGCACACATGCAGACGTAATGAAAACTGGCATATAGCGGCGCCGCTATTCATCACCAGATGGGATTTACACCCTCTCCGGGATCCGTGGAGGAGCACAACTCCTACTCTGCTCTGCTCTGCTCTGCTGTTGTTCTCTCTATTAAAATGCCACATTTAAATGCCGAGCCTCATAAATGTTTCCCTCTCATCCTTCTCACCCACTCATCCACACCGGCAGCCAAAGGAACAGCGGCATCAAAATTGATTGCTTTCGCATGGACACGAACTCGGTGAGCCCGTTGCCACCGATGGAGGAGGCCATGGACCGGGTCAGCGAGAAGTCACCGCCAGGAACACCCAATGGCATTGAGATGCCGCCGCCGCCAGATGAAAAGTGAGTGAATCTATGAATCATAAATATTTATAGGGGTTTATTTGGTGTTAAAGTGATGATTTTATTTCTGAAACTTCACAAACATAATCTGAAATTATTATAAGTATTTATAGGATTTACGAAGCATTTGGAGGAGCTTAAATAATATTTTATTTTGCATTTAAATAAAATTTGAATTGTAACAAGATATCTTTGAGATTCTTTCCAAAATTCCCTCTAAAAATATAAGTTCTGTTATGCGAGAAATAATCATGGAAAGAACTTAATAAACAAATAATGAAAGGAATTATTTCGAGGCTTTTAGAAAATATATAGGCATAATTCCTAAGATTTTATATAATAATTATTTAAAAAAATGAATAACTATCTGTTCGGAGTAGCTCGCCAACGATCGCCAGCGCCTAGTCATGCGCGCATAGGTGTACGACGGCACCTGCAGCGCTCGTTGCTTATCTCTTGTCGCCGTCTCTCTTAAGTCGCTAATGCTGTCGCTTATCTATTCAGCAACTACTGCATATGTACTACATACATATATATGAAGCTCTTGAAGTCAAGCTTTACTCAGTTCCGTCTGCCGCTCCGAATAAAACGCTACACTTTAATATAACCTATTCGTGCGTTATTATTTATTAATCTAAGGGTGGCATATTTGTTGTCTGCCGCTCCGAATAAAACGCTACACTTTAATATAACCTATTCGTGCGTTATTATTTATTAATCTAAGGGTGGCATATTTGTTGTCTTCCCCATAAACATTTTGGTGACCCCGACGTGATCGCAGTTTTATCGGAGTCTGCCATTCGGTCTCGCGATTGTTTAATATCGTTTAAACAAACGCTTTGTTTCGCTGTCGTTTGGGACATTCGGTCACAAACATACGAACATACATACATACATATGTGCATATAAAAGTGTACAGCCGGTCGTTTGATTTTTCGTGCATTTCGCGCTGTGAAAACCCCCCAAACTGTGTTGTACAAACAATTCTTAACAAAGTAAATCGCATCTTTGTTAATAGCGCATATTAAATATATACATATATAGCCATAT